>JAMLFY010000008.1:26944431-27210447 GCA_030441495.1 Dalbergia oliveri
TCATTTTATTTTGAAATTAACTTAGAAAAATAGTGGATAATTTTTTCTTCTTATAAATTACTTTTTGAAGTGTAACCTTAACGAGAAGTGAAAACATTTGCGGTTACGTAGATGGTAATCAAATTACTTTGTTCACTTAATTTAAATAAGCGAAAAAGGGACTAAATGTAGAAATATCATCATATAAATTGAAATATACTACTTAATACATGAGTCATAACAGGACATACACCATAGCGATAAGTTATTACAAATAACAATATAATTTCACTACTGCCTAGTCCGTTTCTCACAACTATAACATAACTAAAAATTGGAGTGGTAATTCTTGAAAGGTCTAATTTTTTCACGTGTTGCTTCCTTCCTTAGCTTAAGCTCCGTTGCTTTAGTGGACCTCAATTCCTGGTAACGATAATGGAAAGAAACATTTAGTGAGAAATACAAGATTTCTCAAGGAGTTTTACTTATACTAAATGTGTCATCATTGTCGTCGACGACTTTGTGTTTGTTATAAAAAATGTAGGTAATGTTTATTATCAAACTTTTCATAAACGTAATTAGCCTAAGTGAAGTTGCTTTTAAACTATTCTTGAACATTACCGGAGGCATATCTAACATAACTCATTAATTACTATTTAACACTTCATTTAATAATCTCTTTGCAAACTTCACAATCACATAAACATTTTCATTCGTGATATTCATGTATGACGCTTTACTTTCTTTCATTAACGTATTTCTCAATCACTCATAGGATGAATGCATCAATGCCTTAGACCACCTAAAGGGTAATGAGCTATACCGTGGCTGTTGCCATAATCTAACAGTTAAGAGGGTTAAGCCGTGAACTTTAGTCCACTTTCTCAGACTTTACTTTTATTTTCTTCCGTTGCTGTATGTCAACGTGAAGTGTAAGCTTAACTCAAGTCCACTTTTCCAGACTTTCATTGCTACTTTCCAGGATTTACTTTTATTATTTCATTTGAAAGTGAATGTATGCATATCATCACGTAATCATAAATAAATCATGGAAAATCAATTATCATCCTCATCATTTCATAACTCATCACCATACATTTACATAGACAATATCTCATATACATCCTTATATCAAATAGTAGGCTTTTCATGCTAAATCACATGTCATATCTCATCATTTGAAGCCAATAAATCAAGTATCCTAAGGTTTTTAAGGTTATGGAAGTCTTAGTGTTTACACATTATGGAGTTTCTTCCATTCTAACTAAATCTCTTTCTCATAGTCATCTTTGTAATTCTTAGCATACCGTTAATAAATTAATGCACTTTAAATATTATCCTTGGGTATTTGGAGGTTCTTATATATTTTCAAACTCCATCATGAAGTGTTATATATATATATATATATATATATATATATATATATATTCTCTTGAAGCTTTATTACAACTTAAATCCTTAAAACTCTCTCTTTATAAGACTTGAATCTTCTATTTAAAGTTTTGAACATATTTTACAAGAAAATTTGTACTTTCTGTATACTTGCTATTTGAAGCCTGCTAAAGGTAGATTTAGATTCCCAACTCATCAAACTTTCCATTAAGGTTAATTTCATTAAAAACACATTTATGGTTATATCATTGTACCCTTGCAAGTTACCCCTTTCCAAACCCCTCAGCACACTATCCCATAAATTTATTTCTTATTATGTATTTTCGTGGTGCAAAGCTTTATGCATGGCATCTATGGATGTGTTTCTATGTGTATTAGTTTTCCAACAAAGTTGAAATCAAGCTGTTTGCATTTTTCTAGAGTGAGTTACACCTATTTTACTACTGAAAGGTTGGATTCAAAGTTTCAGTCTTAGGCTCAACTTTGAAAATTCATATCTTGGGCTAGAAAACTCCTTTTTTGGTGATTTCTTTTGTAAGTATTTTAGAATGTGTCTAGTTTAGGTAAAAATAGTTCATCCTAGATACTCATATATTATGAACACTACTTTACATAATACATGTTGCCAGAAGATAGAAAATCTAGCATATACTATTTTTATGCATTGAGTCACCTTATCAAGCAAGTTTTACATACCATATTCTAAAGCCATATTTGAGTATGAAGACATTATAAAAGCATTCAGAAACATAAAAGAGCATGTTGTGTTCTCAAAAACATATTTCACAAACAACCATTCAAATCTTTTGTCAATAACCAAACTTGAAACATTTTAACCATGGACAAAGTTAGGAACTAAGAATGCTTAAAAATAAAGAAGAAGCTCCTACCTCTTGTGTAGAGGATTAAAAATGAGTCCTTCTATTCCAAGAAATCCCACAAACCCAAGGAGTACAAGACAAGAAAGCTTCCTTAACAAAGACTTGGAAGGCTTAGTGTTTGTACTAGTATTTGACAAGAATTAAAGGATGTAGCTCTTGCAAAGCATGGTGAGGTTTCTTTGTGGTTTGGAAAATGGAATGAATGGAAGAGAATTTGAAGACTATTTATAGTGGAAAGATCAAGAAAAGAATAAGAAGGAAAACACTTAATGCTTGGAGCATGATTTATGCAAGCATGTTTCTCTAATTTTGGGGATGGGAAAAGATTTCATGATTAGAATGTTTTATCCCTAAATTTGGGGAAAAGAAAAGGGTCCATGTTTTATGCAAGAATATTAGCCTAAATAAGTGAAAAGAAAAGGTTCATTAGCCTAAATAAGTGAAAAGAAAAGGTTCCATGTTTTATGCAAGCATGTTGACCTAAATTTATAATTATTAAATTAGTGACATTGTGGAAATTCTTAATTCAAGAGAAGGGTATTATAGTAATTAGACAATGTTAGTGGCATTCTTGTAATTCTTTTTATAAAACAAGGATATCTTTGTCATTTATTATAAGACAAGGGTAGTTTTGTAATTTCCTTCACATAGTAAGGGTATTTTCATAATTTCTACTAAGTAATAGTATTTTGGTAATTATTTGCATCTTTCTCTAGACAAACTTAATTATTGTAATATTTATATTTCATGACACTTATCCAAATTTATATTTAATTATTAATTATGATTAATTAATCTTTCCAGTTATGAATTTGGGACGTTACATTTCTCCCCTTCTTATTGAAAATTTTGTCCTCAAAATTTGTTACCTGTGAGGTTCAAAATTCTTTCGTATGTCTTCCTCAAGCTCCCACGTGCGCTCTTCCATTCCTCTTGTCCCAAGCCACTCGGACTGAGATACGGATTTGTTTCTATTGCTTGGTGCCACGATCCATGATCCATATAGCACCCTAATATTTAACCCATACGCCTAAGACGTGTTCTAGTTAATCAATAGTTATTACTCTTTTGTTCAGTTTTAACTTCTGAAAATACTTTAATAAAAATACGGGTAAATTTTTTTTAAAACTTTAAAACAAAACATGAGTCACGCATGCGTAAGGAACAACATCAGAAACATGTGAAAAGGAAAAGGTAAAGACAAGATACGAACATGCATAAAACACCACATCATAACACATGATCATAAGGAATTCATCTTTTATATATATATATATATACACACATATATATGTCATCATTCCAATTTGCATACCCAGAACATACATAAAAAGTCATATCATGCCTACTAACAAGGGTTAGGCTCAAAATATACAATAATCCATTACATCAATGAATGCAAAACAAGCTAATCAAAAGACTTCTCCCACTACTCCTATTGGGGTGCACCTAGGGTAGATAACCTCTAATAATCAAAAAGCAAAAGAAGGTTATCCTGTCTACACGTGCATGGGCGCTCCAAGATATTTGAATTGGCTCCTAATGCTGTCCTCTAAAGAGGAAGGGAGGTACCCAATCCATTGGACTAGCTCATCGGGTGCGGCAAAATGGAGAGCAGGGTGAGCATGAGCGCCTCGGTGGGTCGGAGCTCTTCCATGCGGGTGCCCTCTTCATGGGGCGTGACGGTGGTCTCCTCATCGTACCAACCTTAATCTTCACGGAAGGTGAGGGTAGCCCTCGGAGTAAACCGAGTAGGTGAATCCTCGAAAGTCTACCACGAATCCGGACGCGGGTAGTGATAGCGGCATATAGGCTGGATGTTTGGGTAGCTGAATGGCAGGGGAGTGCGGCGGATCGGCTCGAGCCCGGGAGGTGCGCTTGAAGAGCGAGGTCATCGAAGAAGAGAGAGTAGAGAATCTGAAACGGGAAATCAGGTGTGCAAAGGGAGGCCCATGAACACAAAAGGCGAACAACACAACGACCCAAAATGGTACGTCTGATGAGTAGCGCGTGTATCTCCCAGGCGGGCATCAATGAAGATCACTAACATGGCCATCGACCTCTAAGACCAGATGGAAGAAAAAGAAGGGATGAGAAACTTATACAAGATTTCTAGGAGGTTCTCGCCTCCTGAATGTGTGACATCATCTACGTTCTCAGGAACCTCAGGTTTCATTATGAAATTAGTGTACATGTGCATAGGGTTTATTCATGAGTTTCAAATACCATTAGCCGAGACTCATTTAATTTTAGCATGAATCTTAATGCATGAATACAACATACTCATTCATGGATGCATGTCAATGCCATAAGCGAGATATCATAGAATCACATGGAATGCAATAGATTTCAACATTACTCATTCTTTTAGGTGACTTAAACTTTTACTCTTTTTTCCTTAGGGGCCACCCTAATACTCTCTCTTTTGAGAGTTCTAGGTTATGAGCTCACACCTAAATTAGTCATCACTAATCTATAATTATCTTCTTGATAAGCTAAATTCTTGACTCCCAATGTGTGGGTTAGGGGGCATAGGAACATCTTTCATAACCATTAATTCTAGAAGTCTAAAGGGTCCTTTTTGGATCACATCTCATAACTTTTAATTCATGGAGTCTAGAGGATCATTTCCATATGTCTTATGTCACCTTAATGTTAGCATGTTAATTTAGAGATGCAATGCAATCATAACTTTTCACACCTATCATGCATCTCAACTAATTAATCATAACCACATCATGCCACAATATTCTCATATTATTTATTCACATATGTATTCACATCGTTGCACATGTTTAATAGGCATATTATTGTTCATCATCAAATAACAGTAAACATGCTCCTACCCAAGTATGCGGAAGTCAAGGACCGGACAAGCTAATGCACATGCAATGCTCAACAATATACATCTATAAATAGCATACTAGGAATCATCATCAATACACAAGCATATAAGTTCACCAATCCATTTCACCTTACTTAGAATACATTTATATTCACATACGGGTCTAGTAATTGATTACCAGAATCAAAACTTGTTTTGGGAAAAAAGGCATCCTGGTAATTGATTACATGAGCTTAGTAATCGATCGATTACCAGAATCCAAAATTTTATTCTAGGCATAAAGAACATCATAGTAATCGATTATAGGAACAAGTAATCAATTACAAGGCTAAAAACTGGTTCTGGGTATGAAGAACATCCTCGATAATCAATTACATACTCTTGGTAATCGATTATTAAGGCCAAAATCTTCCAAAAGACCATCCTGGTAATTACATAGGCTGGTAATTGATACCAATAATCCCCAAATTTAGAAAATTAAACTTTGACATATTCTAAGTTACTCTTTCCCCTCAAGATCATTTTAAAACACCTTTCTAACATTTTTGAAATCATTTTCATATTTGCATCAATCAAACCCAACATTGTACCATGACTAAAATACATCTAATAGCCATGATCAAAACTTCCATTTTTAAGATACAAGGGCAAGACTTTTGAGCTCTAGGGATTTTATGATGACAAAATTGTAAACATGCTATGCAAACATCATTTTAGATCTTTGTCATTATTAAGTGATGGCTTGAAACTTAAATATGTTATGCAAGACTTGAAAAGTAAATATGAGAATGTAAGTTTATTTTTAATCTTAAAAGTTTAGGTGATGGCTTAAAAATAAAAATGAAATGCAAGGCTAAAATTTAAACATAGAGATGCAAGTTCATTTATTTAGCCCTTTTTAAGGTGATGACTTAAAAATAGACATGATATGCAAGGTATTGAAACATAAACATGTGATGCTAGAACTTGAAATATAAACATGATGTAAATCCATTTCTATTATCTTACTAGAGCTCATTTCAAGACTTTAAAGAGCTAACATCTCAACCCCAACCGATCTTAACAAAATGGAAGTGAGTTTTAGAGTCATTTGACACCATGGTTCCAAGAACCTTTTTATCTAGACTCACCATCAAGCACAAGGAGACCATCAAAATAACCTACAACAACTATTTTTCCATACTTGGGAGAAACCAAAGCCAAGCCTTGAGCTCTAGAGGTCCAACATATGATGGTTTAAAACCAAACATTTAGAAAACTCTCATCATCAAGCTATGGCTTTTAAAACATCAAGGGAAGAAAAAATTTCAAAGGAACCAACAAAACATTCTTGAGACCATCATTTTCCAAAAACTAAGATGAACCAATCTTACGCTCTAGAGGTCAAGCACATGATGGTTCTTACAACTAACACCAAGATCTCTCATCATCAAGCCATGGTTTCCCATCATCCAACAATAATAAAAATGAAAATAGAGTAAAGAAAGGGAAGATGAAATCTGAAAATAAAGGAAAGAAGAAGAAGAAGAACAACAACAACTACAATAACAACATCCCAAAAGTTTATTCATCAACCAAATAAGAAGAAAAGAGAGTAAAGAGATAGAAGAGAAAACTCCAAACAAAACCCTACCAAGTTTTTTACTTTAGTTGAAAAGAGAAAGCTTGAGTCTTGGAATGAGATGTTTGGGTGTTTGTGAGTTGAGAAGAGGTTGGAGATGGAGGTCCAGGAGCAAGAAGAAAGAACTTGTGCTGAGAGGATTGTAAGAGCTCTTTTTGGACACAATCTCTTGGCCAAAAAAGTGGGTGGTAAAATGAGAGTGTTTAGAGGTTGAAAAAGTTAAATGTGAGGGTGTGTGAAGGGGGAGAGGCCATGGCCTTTTTGGCCTTGTGGGGGAAAAATTTTGTTTTGCATTTGTGTTAGAATGTGTAATTAGATGTAGATTTGACTAAGGAGTGAGTTAGGGATTGGTAATTGGGTGTTTGGATTTGTAATCATGTGTTTAAGGCTTGCAAGACATGATTAAGAGTTGTCTTTCATGTTTAGTTTGAATTAAACTTCATTAGTTTGAAATTCAAATTCCAACATGTTCCTTAATTTAAAGGATTGGGGAGAGAAAATACTATTTGGTTTGATTTGACATAATGTCTTTGATTTAAGAAGGGAATGAGTTTTCTTAATCCTCTTAAGCCTCTAATCACCTCAATTAATTATTTAGACTCCAAATTAATAGAGAAAATTAATTTATCTTTAATTAGAGCCTAATATTACCCATATTTCCATAATTGTCTAATTATGTCCGTTTAGCACCAAGGGGTAAAACCGTAAATTCATATAAGGATTCTTAGGACCACCGGACTTTCCTGGCATCATGAAATACTCTTTGTTATCATATTCAAACTCTTGGGTGATGGCCAGGTTTTGTCCGTCACTTAATCCACGTTGAATTACCTCAAGGTATAAACCGGTAATTTCACATACGGAAAAACCAGGAAAATGAGATTTTCATCTCTATCACATCCATTACATATGTAATCCCCTTTAGGTATCAAACTAACCTTTCAGGATAGCCGAGGCTGGTCGCCTCGATTTCTAGGCAGAAATGACCTTAGGGGCATTTTAGTCATTTTTGCACTTAGGAAAATCGAGGCATTACATTATTCCCCTCCTTAAAAATAATTTCGCCCTCGAAATTCGTTACCTAAACGCTTCGGATATCATGTCCTCATCTTCGATTTTAGCTCCCATGAGAATTCCTCTGCTTCCTTATCCCCGTGCCACTTTGACAAGAAGTACGGTTTTGTTCCTTAACTGCTTGACTCCTCGGTCTATGATCCGTAGGTGGTAAGTTAAAAGTTAAGTCTTCCTTAACTGCACTTGTTCTGGCTCTAGCACATGATTAGGGCCAGAATGATACTTCTCAATTAAGAGGCACGAAAGACATCGTGAAGGTTTGACAAATTAGGTGATAGGGCTATTCGGTAGGCTCCTGACCCGAACTCTATTAAGGATTTCGAAAGGGCCAAGAAATTTGGGCCCAACTTTTTGACTTTCATTGCTCGCCCTATGCCTATTGTGGGGGTGATCCTAAGGAACACACGCTCTCCCTCTTGGAATTCCAACAGCTTTCACCATTTATCTGCATAGCTTTTCTGTCGACTTTGAGTTGTAAGGATCCTATCCTTGATCCTCTGGATTTGTTTTGTTGTTTCCCTCACGACTTCTGATCCCAACATGCTTTGCTTTCTGGGTTCATACCAACAAAAGGGTGATTGACACTTATGTCCGTACAAGGCCTCATAGGTGCCAGATCAATGCTCACATGATAACTGTTGTTATATGCGAACTAGATCAGTGGCAAGTACTTATCCCAGCTCCCTCTTTGGTCCAACACATAGGCCCTTAACATATCCTTCAGGGTTTGTACGGTCTCTCTGACCTCCATTCATTTGCGGGTGGTATGCTTGTCAAGCAGAGCTTTGAACTAAACGCCTTCTAAAAACTCCCAAAAAATGCGACGTAAACTGCAGATCACGATCCAAGATTATCCTCATCGGCACTCGTGCAACCTCACGATCTCTTGGATATATAGTTGGGCCAACTTATCAAATGAATAAGTCACCTCAATAGGCAAAAAGTGAGCCGACTTTGTTAGTCGGTCCACGATCACCCATGTGGCGTCATGGCCAGCTGGTCTTAGGTAGACCACCATGAAATCCATCGAGATACTCTCCCATTTCCATTCAGGAATGGACAGGGGTGCAACATCCCTGAAGGTTTTTGGTGCTCAATCTTCACCTTCTGGCAGACTAGGTACTTACTTACCCAAGTGGCCACATCCCTCTTCATCCCGGGCCACCAAAACATCTTCAGGTCTTAGTACATCTTGGTAGTGCCAAGATGAATGGTGAAATAGCTCTTGTGAGCCTCCTCCAAGATATCCCTTCCGAGGTCACCACTCGTCGATACGCAAATTCGGCCCTCGAACCTCCATAACCTATCCATCCCTAGGATGAAACCCTTCAACTTCCCTTTATTTACCGCCTTTAGAGTCTCCATAAACTCCGCATCCTCCCTTAGGTCTTGAGTGACCCTCTCCTTAAAGTCACTCGTCATACTGAGATGGCACACCTTTATGCTCTCAGTGGTCAAGGTCATCCTAAGTTTAGGTCCCTAAACTTCTCAATCAACTCCACCTCCTTCATTATCATGTCAAACACGTGCGTGAGTTTCGGCTCAAGGTGTCAACCACTACATTAGCCTTGCCAAGATGATAGTTCAGCCTAAAATCATAATCCTTCAAAAACTCCATCCACATCCTCTGTCTCATGTTCAACTCCTTCTGATCAAAGAGGTACTTGAGATTTTTGTGATTAGAGAACACTTCGAACTTTACCCTATACAAATGGTACCGACGACTATAACTCAAGGTCGTGAGAGAGTTTGCCTCGTGAAGCTTGAGTTGTCTGGATGCATAGGCCACCACTTGCCTATTTTGCATCAACACACAGCCCAAACCTTTTCCTTATGCGTCACAATACACCTCAAATAGTGCATTGGGGTCAGGCAAAACTAACACCGGGGTCGTGGTTAACTTGACTTTCAACTCTTGAAAATTCTTCTCACATTCTGAGTCTACACAAAAGGGGCATTTTTTCTAGTGAGCTTGGTCAATGGTAAGAGATCTGGGAAAACCCTTTAATAAACCTACGGTAATAACCAGTCAATCTCAAAAGCTCCTCATCTCATTCCTGATATGCCTTTCCAGCACATCACAGCCTTTATCTTACTAGGATCTACTGCAATATCTCCTTTTGACACCACATGACCCAAGAACTTCACTTCCCTTAGCCAAAATTCACACTTAGATTACTCATATAGGTTTTTCTCTTTTAGGATTTCTAAGACCAACTTCAAATAAGGCTCATGCTCCCCGTGGGTCTTCGAATAGATGAGTATATCATTTATGAAAACCACCACAAACTGGTCTAAATAGGTTCTAAAGATCCTATTGTCCATGAACACGATAGAAGCATTGGTCAGTCCAGACGACATCACCGTAAACTCAAAATGGCCATACCACGTCCTAAAAGCCGTCTTGGGTATGTCCTCTTCCTTTACCCTAATCTGGTGATATCCGACCTTAGGTCAATCTTAAAAAACACTACTACTCCCCTTAACTGATATCAAATCGTCAATCCTAGGTAGGGGTACTTATTCTTCACTTACCGTTCACTCCTATAATCTATGCATAGCCTCATGCTTCCGTCCTTCTTCTTCACAAACAAGACTGGGTTTCCCATGGTGAAGCACTCGGCCTCACAAACTTTTTCTCCAATAACTCCTATAGCTGCGCCTTTAACTCGGTCAACTCCATGGGTGACATCCTATAGGTGCTATAGAGATAGGCCCGTTCCTGGGACTAACTCTATAGAACTCAATCTCTCACTAAAGGAAACTCTGAATCTCATCCGAAATACCTAAGGATAGTCTCACTATAGGCACTTTGTCGATATCTTGCTCAAAGTCTATTTCGCTAGCGGCTAGGAGAACATATCTTTTACTTTCTTCCCCATAACAGTTGACTTCTACGGCATTCAGATAAAGGCTTAAAGGTTTACTAGACGCATAGGGGTAGGGAGAAAGATAATAGACTTGGTAGAGTAATTTAACATCACACGGTTGGCATAAAGCCAATCCATGCTGAGGATTATATCTATACCATGCATAGGCAGGCAAACTAAATCCAGAATAAAGGATCTACTTTCAATAGTGAAATAACAGTAAACAACATCTACAAGTCCTAAGGGTTTGCCAGGAGCAAGTAAAATAGTAAGATCGAAAAAAGTTCAGACACATATAGTTGTAGAGACTTGACATTAGCATGTGATATAAATGAATGGGTTACGCCAAATCAAACAGGACATTTAAGGTTTTACCGTTCATTTCACACTTACCTTCTATAAGGCTTCTGGACCTTGCCGAGTCTTCTGCATTGATGAAAACCCTTCCTTAGTGTTGTGGTCGGGATGAGGGCCGTCAGTTCCTTTCCGTGCGCTCTCTGGTGTAGTGTCCCGGCTTTTTGTACTTGAAGCAGGTCCTGGCCCAACAAGAAGGGTTGGTCCCGTGCGACTTCCTATATTTGGGACATAAGGCGGTAGTGTGTTCTCGGGGACAACTGGCCCTTTGGGGTGCCTTGCCCTTAGGACCACTTTATCCCCAGTGGTGGAAATTCTTCCTGGGCCCTGGCCTAACTGGTCAGAATTAGGGCCTAGGCTGTGGCTTGAAACTTAGGGCTTGCAATGCCAACTTCTTAGTGAAGTTTTCTGCCCTTGGTATGCTTAGCCTTTCCGCCGTCTTTGATGATGCGGCACTTGTTGATTAGGGTGGGAAAATCCCTAATCTCCAAGTGTGCCATAGCAACATTGATCTCCACCTTCAACCCTGCTCGTATTTGATGCACTTCCAAAACTCGTTAGGGTTTCCTTGTAAGATTCGGGAGAATTTGATCAGTTCCTTGAACTTTATGGTGTCCTGGAATACTTATTCCCCTTGAACTAGCTGTATGAACTCTATGTCCTTAGCGTTTTCACAGCACTTGAAATACTTCTCATAGAAACTGGCTTGAAGATCTCCCAGTCAATTGGTCCGGATGCTTCTAGCAATCTCCAGTGCCCGTCCACTAGAATTTAGCATCTCCTCAGCGTATAGGAGCGTAGGTCACCTTCCGCTCCTTGGTGAGGTGATCACCGAGAAGATTTTCTCCATGCTTTGATCCATTCGTCAGCTTGCGACCCGTGTTGCCTGGGTCCATCCGCTCAAACATCATCCGCATGGCCCTTGCCATGTCCTGGAGGCCTTTGCCCTCCTCCTCCTCTCGTCGGAGCTCGAGGTCCTTTCCTATCGTGGTCACACCATTGGTTCCTAAGCACACTTTACGAGATGATTAGGCTCAATACTTCATGTAAAGTGAGCTAGTTACCATGGTATACACACACATACAGGGGTCATGCATTGCTATCCTATAGCTTATTCTATCAATAAAGTACTACACATGACATAATTATCGCATCATGCTTGAGAAGCATAGTCAGTCAAATCCTCAAGCTCCTGTGAACCAAACCTTGATACGAAAATGTAACACCCTAATATTTAACCTAATACGCCTAGGATGTGTTCTAGTTAATCATTAGTTATTATTATTTTGTTCAGTTTTAACTTTTGAAAATACTTTAACGAAATAGGGAAATTTTTTTTTTGAAATTTTAAAACAAAACATGAGCCATGCATGCATAAGGAACAACATTGGAAGCGTACGAAAAGGAAAAAGGTAAAGACAAGATGCGAACATACATAAAACACCACATCATAACACATGATCATAAGGAATTCATCTTATGTGTGTGTGTGTGTGTGTGTGTGTGTGTCATCATTCTACTTTGCATACCCAAAATATACATAAAGAGTTATATCATGCCCACCAATAAAGGTTAGGCTCAAAATATAGGAACTCATAATATCCATGAATGAAAACAAGCTAATCAAAAGACCTCTCTCCACTACTCCTACTGGCGCGCCTAGGATAGATAACCTCTAATAATCAAAAAGCAAAAGAAGGCTATCCTATCTACTGCATATGCATGGGTGCTCTAAGAGATCTGAACTGGCTCCTATTGCTACCTCTCCTGAGAGGGAGGAAGGCACCCAATCATTGGGCCAACTCGTTGGGTGCGGCAAGACGGAGAGCAGGGCGAGCATGAGCGCCTCGGTAGGTCGGGTGGCTCCTCCATGAGCGGATACGTCTCCTCTCATGGGCTACATGACGGTGGCCTCCCTACCGCCTAACCTCCATCCTTATGGGAACGGTGGGTCAGAGCCCAGAGTAAACCTGAGTAGGTGAATCCTCAGAAGGGTCCAACCACGAATATGACGGCGGGTAGCGAGAAGGACATAGGCTGGATGTTTCGGGAGTTGAAGCGGTAGGGGAGTGTGGCGGATTTGCTCCTCGAGTGGGCAGGCGTCCGAAGAAAAGGTCATCGAAGAACGGAGTAACAGTAGAGAATCTGAAATTGGAAATTGGGTGTGCAAAGGGAGGCCCCATGAACACAAAAAGGCAAACATCACAACGAGCCATGAAATGGTACATCTGATGAGCAACGTTATAGTGCATCTCCCAAGTAGACGCATTAATGAAGATTACGAACGTGGCCATTGACCTGAAGATGAGATGAAAGAAAGAAGAAGGGATGAGAAACTTATACAAGATTTCTCAGTAAGGTTCTTGCCTCCTAATGTGTGACATCATCTACGTCCTCAGGAACCTAGGTTTCATTATGAAATTAGTGTACATGTGCATAGGGTTTATTCATGAGTCTCAAACACCATTAGCCGAGGCCTATTTAATTTTAGCTTGAATCTTAATGCATGAATGCGGCATACTCATTCATGGATGCATGTCAATTCCATAAGCGAGATATCATAGAATCACATGGAATGCAATAAATTTCAACATTATTCATTCCTTTAGGTGACTTAAACTTTTACTCTCTTTTCCTTGGGGGCCACCCTAATACTCTCTTTTTGAGAATTCTAGGTTATGAGCTCATACCTAAACTAGTCGTCACTAGTCTACACTTATCTTCTTGATAAGTTAAATTCGACTCCAGAGTGTGGGTTAGGGGGTATAAACACCTTTCATAAACATTAAGTCCTAGAGTCTAAAGGGTCCTTTTTGGATCACCTCTCATAACCTTTAATTCGGGAGTTTAGAGGATCATTTACATGTGTCTTATGTCATCTTAATGTTGGCATGTTAATTTAGAGATGCAATGCAATCATAACTTTTCACACCTATCATGCATCTTAACCAATCAATCATAACCACATCATGCCACAATATCCTCATATTATTTATTCACATATGTATTCACATCATTGCACATGTTTAGACATATTATTGTTCATCATTGAATTACAGTAAACATGCTCCTACCTAGTATGCCAGAAGTCAAGGACCGGAACTAGATAATGCACATGCAATGCTCAACAATATACATCCATAAATAGCATACTAGGGAATCATCATCAATACACAATCATATAAGTTCACCAATCTATTTCACCTTACTTAGAACACATTTATATTCACATATGGGGTCCTAGTAATCGATTACAGGTGCTGGTAATCGATTACTGAGAATCAAAACTTGTTCAAGGGAAAAATGCATCCTGGTAATCGATTACATGGGCTTGGTAATGATTATCAGAATCCAAAATTTTATTCTGGGCATGAAGAACATCATAGTAATCGATTACAGGAATAAGTAATCAATTACAAGGCCAAAACTGTTTCTGGGTATGAAGAACATCCTCGATAATTGATTACATAGTCTGGTAATTGATTACTAAGGCCAAAATCTTCCAAAAGACCATCATGGTAATCGATTACATAGGCTGGTAATTGATTACCAAATCCTAGAATTTGAGAAAATCAAACTTTGACATATTCTAAGTTACTCTTTCCCTCAAGATCATTTTAAAACACCTTTCTAACATTCCTTTGAAATCATTTTCACATTTGCATCAATCAAACCTAAAATTGTACCATGACTAAAATACATCTAATAGCCATGATCAAAACTTCCATTTTTAAGATACAAGGGTATGCCTTTTAAGCTCTAGGGATTTAAGTGATGACAAAATGGTAAACATGCTATGCAAACCTCATTTTAGATCTTTGTCATTATTAAGTTATGGCTTGAAACTTAAATATGTATGCATGACTTGAAAAGTAAATATGAGAATGCAAGTTTATTTTTAATCTTAAAAGTTTAGGTGATAGCTTAAAAATAAACATGAAATGCAAGGCTAGAATTTAAACATGGAGATGCAAGTTCATTTATTTAGCCCTTTTTAAGGTGATGACTGAAAAATAGACATGATATGCAAGGCATTGAAACATAAACATGAGATGCAAGAACTTGAAATATAAACATGATGCAAATCCATTTTTATTATATTACTAGAGCTCATTTCAAGACTTTAAAGAACCAACATCTCAACCCTAACCAATCTTAACAAAATGGAAGTGAGCTTTAGAGTCTTTTGACACCATGGTTCCAAGAACCTCATTTGTCTAGACTCACCATCAACCTCAAAGAGACCATTAAAACAACCTACAACAACTATTTTTCCATACTTGGGTGAAACCAAAACTAAGCCTTGAGCTTTAGAGGTCCAACATATGATAGTTTCATAACCAAACATTTAGAAAACCCTCATCATCAAGCTATGGCTTTTAAAACATCAAGGGAAAGAAAACATTTCAAAGGAACCAACAAAACATTCTTGAGACCACCTTTTTCCAAAAACTAAGATGAACCAATCTTAGGCTTTAGAGGTCAAGCACATAATGGTTCTTACAACCAATACCAAGATCTCTCATCATCAAGTCATGGTTTCCCATCATCCAACAATAATAAAACTGAAAATAGAGTAAAGAAAAGGAAGATGAAATCGAAAATAAAGGAAAGAAGAAGAAGAAGAACAACAACAACAACGTCCCAAAACTTTATTCATCAACCAAATTCCAAAAAAAAAAAGAGTAAAGACATAGAAGAAAAACTAGAACAAAACCCTACCAAGTTGTTTTCTTTGATTGAAAGGAGAAATCTTGAGTCTTGGAATAAGATGTTTGGGTGTTTGTGAGTTGAGAAGAGGTTGGAGATGGAGGTCCAGGAGGAAGAAGAGAGAACTTATGTTGAGAGGATTGTAAGAGCTCTTTTTTGGACAGAAACTCTTGGCCAAAAAAGTGGGTGGTAAAATGAGAGTGTTTAGGGGTTGAAAAGTTAAATATGAGGGTGTGTGAGGGGGAGAAGCCAAGGCCTTCTTGGCCTTGTGGGGAAAAATTTTGTTTTGCATTTGTGTTAGGATGTGTAATTAGAGTTAGATTTGACTAAGGAGTGAGTTAGGGATTGGTAATTGGGTGTTTGGATTTCTAATCATGTGTTTAAGGCTTGCAAGACATAATTAAGAGTTTCCTTTCATGTTTAGTTTGAATTAAACTTTATTAGTTTAAAATTTAAATCCCAACATGTTCCTTAATTTAAGGGATTAGAGAGAGAAATACTATTTAGTTTGATTTGACATAATGTCTTTGATTTAAGAAGGGAATTTGAGTTTTCTTAATCCGTCTTAAGCCTTTAATCACCTCAATTAATTATTTTGACTCCAATTAATAGATAAAATTAATTTATCTTTAATTAGAGCCTAATATTGCCCATATTTCCATAATCATTTAATTATGCCCGTTTAGCACCAAGGGTAAAACGTAAATTCACACAAGGACTTCCCTGGACCACTCTAATTTTCCTGATATCATGAAACACTTTTTGTTATCATATTCGAACTCGGGTAATGGCGGGTTTTGTCGTTCACTTAATCCTGCGTTGAATTAACTTAGGTAAACCGGTAATTTCATTACAGGAAAAACTAGGAAAATGAGATTTTCATCTCTAACACATCTATTACATATATAATCCCCTTCAGGCATCAAACTAACCCTTCGACGATAGCCGGGTTGGCCATCCTTGATTTCCAGAAATGACCTTAGGGCATTTTGGTCATTTTTGCACTTAGGGAAAATCGGGCGTACAATCCTCATAGTGGTAGTTCAAAAGTTAAGTCATCTCTGAATTGTATAGTTTCTAGCTCAAACACATGACTGGGCCTAACTAATACTTCCTCAATTGAGACACATGAAAGACATTATGTAGGTTGGATAGATTTGGGGTAATGCAATTTTATAAGTGTAGGGACCTATCTTTTTGAGGATTTGGAAGAGTTCTAAGAATCTAGGGCTTAGCTTTTTGACTTTAATTGCACGGCCTATACTTGTTGTAGGAGTAATCCTCAAGAATACATGTTCCCCTTCTTGAAATTCGAGAGGCTTCCTTCTTTTGTCAGCGTAGCTCTTTTGCTTGCTTTGAGCAGTGAGGATTTTCCCTAATTCTCCTTATTTGCTCAGTTGTCTCCTTTACAAAATCAGGGCCCAACATACTAAGTCACACAAACAAAGTGGTGATTGATATTTCCTACCATACAAGGCCCTAGGTGCCATCCTAATGCTAGTGTGAAAACTATTATTGTATGCAAACTCAATCAATGGGAGGTGCTTATCCCAACTTCTCAGATGGTCTAAGAGACATGCCATTAGCATATCCTCAAGGGTTTGAATTGTTCTTTGATTTTCCATCGGTTTAAGGGTGATAAGCGGTGCTTAAACATAATCTTGAGCCAAATGCCTTTTGCAAGGCTTCCTAGAATCTCAAGGTGAACCTTGGATCCTGTTAAGACAATGGTCTTAGGTACTCCATAGAGCCTTACTATCTCTTGGATGTATAACTGAGCTAACTTTTCCAAGGGGTAGTTTGCTCAAATGGGTAAAAAATGAGCAGATTTCGTCAACATATCCATGATTACCCATATGGAGTCATGTCCAGGAGGTGTTCTTGGCAATCCCATCATAAAATCCATGGATATACCTTTCCACTTCTATTTAGGGATTTGGAGAGGTTGCAATACTTCGAAGGGCTTTTGATGTTCTATCTTAACTTTTTGACATACCAAACACTTTCCCACTATATCCACCACATCTACTTTCATTCTTGGCCACCAAAACATCCTTTTTAGATCATGGTACATCTTGGTCATATCAGGGTGTATACTAAATTGACTCTTATCGGCTTCTTCCAAAATGCTAGCTTTCAATCCTTCCTTTGCAGGTACACAGACTCTTCCTTGGTACTTCTATAGTCCTTCCATATCCTAAACAAATTCTTTCACTTTTCTTGCTTCTACGAGAGTTAAGGTTCTAAGGAAATCCTCATTTTCTCTTGGGCTTGGATTATTTGATTATTAAAGCTACTAGTTATGCTTAGTTGACTTAAACAAATTTGTCATAAGTCTCTCTATGTCCCAAGTTGAGGTTCCTAAAATTTTCTATCAGCTCACCTTGTTTCATCATGAGCCACGCGACATGCAAAGACTTACGACTCAAAGCATCTACTACCACATTTACTTTTCCTAGGTGGTAGTTCAACCCAAAGTCATAGCCTTTCAGAAACTCCATCCAACGCCTAGCCTTATGTTGAGTTCTTTTTGGTTGAAGAGGTATTTCAGACTTTTGTAGTAGAAAACACTTCAAACCTTACACCATAAAGATGATGTCTCTAGATTTTCGAGGCAAAAATGATAGCTGCTAACTCTAAATCATGGCTTGGGTAATTAACTTCATGGGGCTTGAGCTCTAGGGGCATAGGTTGCTACATTTCTATTTTGTATCAAAACACATCCTAGTCCTCTTCCCAGGCATTACAATAAACCTAAACTTCTCCCCTGTTCGGGTAGGATTAGGACAAGGGTAGTGCTTAGCTTTTTCTTAAGCTCTTGAAAACTCTTTTCACACTTAGGGCTCTAAATAAAAACTAAATCGTTCCTTGTTAGCTTGGTGAGGGGTAAGGCAATTTGAAAAGCTTCTAATGAACCTTCGGTAGCAACCGGCAGCCTTAGAAAGCTCCTGATCTCCGTCATAGTGGTAGGGGTTTCCCATTGTTGCACCATTTCTATCTTCTTGGTCTACTACTATCCTTCCGTGTGACACCACACGACCTAAGAACTTAACTTCCTTCATCCACAATTTACACTTGGACAACTTTGCATAAAATTTCTTGTTTCTCAACACCTCCAACATCACCCGTAAGTGTTCTTCATGCTCTTTTTCGGTTCTAGAGTACATGAGGATGTCGATAAACACGACCACGAACTTATCCAAGTATGGTCTAAATATCCTATTCATGTAATCCATAAACACTACCGTGCATTGATTAGCCCAAAAGACATCACATTGAACTCATAATGTCCATATCTAATCCTAATGGTGATCTTTGGTATATCTTCCTCCTTCATTCGAATCTGGTGGTATCCTGATCATAGGTTTATCTTACAAAACATTTGGGCTCCTCTTAATTGGTCCATGAGGTCTTCTATTCTAGGCAAAGGGTATTTATTCTTGATGCTCACTTTATTGAGTTGTTGTAGTCTACACATAACCACATACTTTCATCCTTCTTCTTGACGAATAGCATCGAAGCTCCTGAGTGAAACACTAGGCCTAATAAATGTCTTTTCTAGTAGTTCCTGTAATTGCTTCTTCAATTCTGTCAACTTGGCCAGTGGCATCTTATAAAGAGCTATAGATATGGGTCTCATTCCAGATACCAAATCTATAGAAAACTCAATCTCCTTTTATGGAGGAAATTCAAGTATGTCATCAGGGAAAACATTCAAAAATTCCTTTACTAGGGATTCTTCTAGAGCTTGCTATACTTCTTCCTCACTTATCATTAGGAAAACGTATCCTCAATTTTCATTCCTACTATACCCTATGATTTTGGAGTTTAGGTATAGTCGTACCTTTCTTTTAGGTTTAGAGGGATTGGGTAAGGAAGGTTTGGGAAGAAACACTAGTGACTTATTTGGACAATTTAGAAACACACGGCTAGCCGAAAGCCAATCCATGCCTAAGATTACATCAAAGCTAGACAAGGGTAGACAGACTAAATCATGATAAAAAGTCCTATTAGCTACCTCAAATACAGTTTAAGTAGGCTTGGTCAGTTCTAATAGCATTTATAGTAGGTATAGAGATAACTAAGACAATGTTCAAGTTCAGAAATATATAGTCTCAATTTATTAGCATAGCCATATAAAATGAATGAATGCGTTGTGCCAGAATCAAACAATACAATTAAGAGTTTTCCATTAATTATATACACTTACCTTGAATTAGATCGTTGGATTCTAAGGGCATCTAGCAGTGATAGCAAACACATGTCGTTATTCCTTAGGCTTGGGTGTAAAGGATTGATTGAACTTTGGGCACTCCCTAAGAATAGTGTCCCGCCTATCGACATTGATAGCAAACATTTTTACCAAATCGACATTCCCTTCGCATCTTTCCACATGTGGCACAAGAGGGTCTAGTCATAGGTTTAGGATAGCGGTCATCCAGGTTGATTAATAGCTTGTGTCCTAGGTCGATTCATCATAGAGCATTGGGGCTGTTTCCTTTGAATCCACTTCCTTAGTAGGGTTTCTTGTGAGGGGGTGGAAATGCTTGGTAGCTTTGTGGGCTCTTCAAATTCTTTCTACTGAATGACTAGTTGGTGCTTGCAATTCTCAGCCACTTAACTTTTGCTGACTAAAGATGCATAGTCGGTAACTTCTAGTGGGCCACAGATGCAGGATGTCCTTCAACCACTCTCATACTTCATGCACTTCCAAACCTTGTTAGGATCCCTTTGGTAGCTAGTTAAGTGTTTAATCAGTTCTTCAAACTTGGCCGTGTGCTCGGCCACACTTCGATTCCCTGGATCAACAACAGAAATTCTACTTCTTTTGCCTTCTTTATCAGGTCTAAAAAAATACTTCTTGTAGAAGGTAGTACAAAAAACTTCCCATGAAATCTGCGTTTCGACACTTTCAAGCAGGTTCTTAGTGCATTTCCACTAATCAACAACCTCTCCTTTCAGTATATAAGTGGAAAATGCCACATTTTGCTCATTAGAGCATTCCACTATAGAAGAAACTTTCTCAATTTCCTAAATCCACCCATAAACTATTTCGGGTTACCGTTCCTTTGAATTCTGTGGTCCATCCCTCTTGAATTCCGAGAACTTCCCTTGTTCTTGGTTCCCAATTGCACCCTCCATCCTTCTATTCATTTGTTCCATCATCACTGTTGCTTGTGCTTGCATCGCTCTAGCCATCTCCTGTAGTGCATTTTCCAGCATTATTTACCTACCGCGAGTTCCATGCATACGTCTGTATTTTGCCATTAGTGTAACACCCAAAAATTACTTAAAAATTAATTAGAGTTTTGTTAGTCATAATTTTAAAAATATAATAGTTTAACAACGATGAGGGTGGCCCAACGAACGTTTAAAAAAAAAAAATTTCGGGCCGATGAATAGTAACCTTGCGGGCCCCCGCGCCCCGGAAGCTGAAACCCTAGGTTCGGGCCCCGAGGTACCCGAAATTAGGAAAACATGGGAATAAGGTTAGAAATAGGTGGCAATGATAATTTTATACTTAAAATTAATTTTCGGGCAATATCGGTTCAATCGGTACGGTGTTTACCCGTTCGGTGAGATTTCAGTGTGTAGTTTCTTACACCGAATGAAACTTTCAATGAAAGTTTGCCACTTAACTAGACAAGTGTGTGGCTTAGAAGAAGCCACACCATTACTACTTTATTGCAACCAATAGGATGCTTACAAAAATTACAAGACTTATCTTTAAGAAAATAAAACATTTTGTACTTGAAATTATTATGCAATTTGTCATAAACTCATAAAATCAATATCTTATCATTTCCTTCATCAAAATTTCGTCCAGCACACTCCAAGAAGCTCTCCTCCATTGTTCTTCCTCTCAAACTCCATTAACAAACTTGGAGCTTCATAAACCCTAGCCTAAACTTGATAAAACCTCAAGATCTCTTCACAAAACATGTTCTACACCTAATTCTCTACCAATCTAACTGAACAAAATTTCCATTCCTTATCAAAACCTTGTCTTGTACCTCACACCTCACTGATTTAAGAAGGGTTTGAAGTTGGTTTGGGGCTTTGGAGTGGAAGGATTCAAGCTTGGATTATCTTGAAGCCAAAGATCCACTAAGCTGCCAAAAGTAGGGTTTTTCTTGCCTTTTCTTTGTCAAATTTTTCTAAGCTGTTTTGGGTTGTGTTAAGTCCGAAATTTCTGGTTATTTTGGATGATATTATGTTGATATTGATGTGTGAATTTTGGTGGTGGGTTTGGATGGTGTTAGAAAATGGGTTTTATCAAAGTAAGTTTGGACTAAGTTGCTGGAAATTCTGTTTCCTGTATGTTGCAGTTGTTCACGAAATTTTTGGAATATTTTTGAGTGCTTTCATGAGCTATAAAAATTTTATGTTGGAGTTAGCACCTTAAAATAACTACATGAATTTTCTTAGGTGTTAGTTATAAGTTTTGATCTCTCAGAAAAATCAGAAACCGAAATGAGGCAGATACTGTCCTGATTGTTGAGACTGAAGCAGTAAACTTTTCTGAATTTATTACCATAGCAAATGATTGAACTAACTCTTGAAATTTTTACACGAAGTTACTAATATATTGAAGTGTCACTGTAAATTTTATTGTGAATTAATTCAATCATTTGCTGGGGTTAAAAATTAGGGGAACTCGGTTCTGGTCTGGGAATTGGTGACCCCTGACCACTAAATTTGTACATTTTACTGAGGTAGCTATAGAGCTCTGATTGTCTTGAAATTTTTACAGGGTCTCCTAGACACATTGAAGTGTCTTAGAGAATTTTTATAACCTCTAAATTGATTGTTTGATGAGCAAAACAAATTGTGCCACAATGGGGTGAAAACTGCCCATTATGCTGGGAATGGAACAATGCTTTGAATTGAGAATGTAATGGCACTTTGGCTTCTAGTATGACATGAGTACTTGATATTAAGTGGTTGGCCATGTGACTTATGACATGTAAATGCATGCTATAGATTTTAAAGATTGAAGTATGAGAAAAGAATGACAATTCCAATGTGAATGATTGCCTATATGTGGCCTATGTATGCATTTGAGAAAAGAGAAAAGTATATGATGCCATTATAAAGATGTATAAATTTAAATTGTGCATGTTCTGACATATGGACAAAATAGAAACAAGACTTAGATTGAATGAGGGAAGGCGAAAGTAGTAACTTCCCAAAATTTATTTGATTCGGTAGACGTATCGGCTAGGAATACGTGTGGATTCGGAAATGGAAAAAAATGAAGTCCGATGACCACGTATAGGAATGAGCTCAGTTCTAGATAAGCGTCTATTTCCCTTGTGTGGTGTGATCCACCATAAATACCCGTTGGGTTTAAATGGATCTATTGTGGAGTTGTCCACTGAAAATACCCGTTGGGTATAACTAAGTCTTTCCTATGTCAATGAAAAGAGAAAATTGCACTAATTGGCTTTCTATGGCCATGATGGAAACCAGATCACTTTGAGATAACTTTATTGTATTCGACACATGCATCATCCATATCATATGAAACCCTTTAGTAGATTTACCTACTATGTGTTTGAGCTTCTAGATATATATATACGTACCTGATTGATTGTTAAAAGCTACCCACTTCGGAAGGATGATTTTGGAACCTTAAAATGAATCTTTAGAATATATTGCCTGATCACAGTTTTCCTGAATAAACCGAAGTGGCTGGGGCGATGACGATGACATTATGATTGTGATTGGTGAGTTGCCCTCCTGAGGATTTTAAAATTCTCACCCCTATGTGTTTGTTTCCATGTCGCCTCCAGGTTAAGCCAGGGATGAGGATGCTGCTATGCAAAGGAGTGTAGGATTGCCTAGTATAGAAGTTACTGTTTTATTCTGTTGTACTTAGTGAAATGAGTATGTATGTAAATGTATTAGAAGACGGATATGTACTAAAGCTCATAGAGGAGCTTCCTTATGTATTTTAGTTGTATGGTTAATAAACTTGATGTTTACTTGTAATATGTTTTAATAGAATTACGCTTAGTTATCTCGTACATAAATCAAGCTTGCTATAGATAATTAAGAGAGGTCCGCTAATTAACAAGTAACAACTCTTGAGTATGATATCATAGCTTAAGAATGGGGTTATACCTGGGAGGATGTTACAATTAGTCCCTAATCACACCAAACAACAGACATCAAGTATCAGGCTCAATACTATGGCTACGCATGGTAGCAACTGGGCAGTATTACAAGAAAATCATGCATTTCTAAGTCCTACATCCTATCATACAGATAAGATTAACAACATGATATCATAAACAGAAGCATAGTCAATCCATTCCTTAGGCTTATACAGGATAACCCTCATACCATAATGTAACACCCTAGTAGAACCCACTTATGCTTAAGTTCGCATTTGGATTCTATTAGTTGTCACTTATGCCTTACATTCATTTTATTTTGAAATTAACTTAGAAAAATGGTGGATACTTTTTTTTTCTTCTCATAAATTACTTTTTGAAAGCTTAAGCCTGTAATGAGAAGTGAAATTCATAGCGCTTACATAGATGGTAATCAAAGTTACTTTGTTTACTTAATTTAAATAAGTGGAATAAGGGACTAAATATAGAAATATCATCACATAAACTAAAATATACAACTTAATACATCAATTACAATAGGGCATATACCATAGCAATAAGTTATTACAAATAACAATATAAATTCTACTATTACTGGTCTATTTCTCATAACTATAACATAATTAAAAATCAGAGTGGTAATTCTTGAAAGGTCTGAATTCTTCACATGTTGCCTTTTTCCTTAGCTATAGCTCCTTGCTTTAAGTGGACCTCTTTGTCTTGGTAACGACAATGGAAAAGAAACATAGGAGTGAGAAATACAAGATTTTTTAGTAGGAGTTCCTACTTGTACTAAAGGTGTCATTGTTGTCGTCCTTCAGTTTGGGTTTGTTATAAAAAATGACAGGTACGGATTCAATTATCAAACTTTTCATAAACGTGATTAGCCAAAGTGCAGTTGCTTTTAAACTATTCTTGAACATTAATAGAGGCATATATAACATAACTCATCAATTACTATTTAACACTTCACTTAATAATATATTTGCAAACTTCACATCACATAAACATTTTCATTCATGATATTCATGCATGACACTTTACTTTCTTTCGTTAATGTATTTCTCAATCACTCACGGGATGAATATATCAATACCTTAGACCATTCTAAAGGGTAAGAGCTCATACTATAGCCATCGCCACAACCTTTTGGTTTTCTTTGTTGTTGTAATCTCAACGGTTTAGGGGTTAAGCCGTGAACTTAAGTCAACTTTTCCAGACATTACTTTTATTTTCTTTCCACCGTAATCTCAAAGGTTAAGCCATGAGCTTAGCTCAAGTCCACTTTTCCAACTTTTATTGCTACTTTCCCAGGCTTTACTTTTATTTTCTTTCCATTGCCATAATCTCAACATTTAGCCATGAGCTTAGCTCAAGTCCACTTTTCGATTTTCATTGCTACTTTCCCAGGCTTTACTTTTATTTTCTTTCCATTGTCGTATCTTAACGATTTAGCCATGAGCTTAGCTCAAGTCCACTTTTCCAGACTTTCCATTGCCGTAATCTCATTTAGCCATGAGCTTAGTCCACTTTTCCAGACTTTCATTGCTACTTTCCAGGCTTTACTTTTATTATTTCATTTGAAAGTAAATGTATGCATATCATCATGTAATTATAAATAAATCGTGGATAATCAATCATTCGTCCCTATCATTTCATAACTCACCACCATACATTCACATAGACAATATCTCATATACATCCTTATATCAAATAGTAGGCTTTTTATGCTAAATCACATGTCATATTTCATCATTTGAAGCCAATAAATCAAGTACCCTAAGGTTCTTAAATGGTTATGGAAGTCTTTGTAACACCCTAATATTTAACCCAACACACCTAGGACGTATTAAGATTAATTATTACTTATTACTTCCCTTTAAAACTCATTCTTTAAAAATTACTTAGCGGAGAGATGGGTAAATTTTTTTTTTTTGATATATAAAACAAAGTGCGAGCCGTCGAACACTACATAGACGAAGCGTGAAGCACAAAAGAAAATAAATCATGCAATACCAAAGCAAATAAGAACACCTCAATCATAGAAACATCCATCATAATATTAAATATCATAGTTTAATACATAACTGGAATAAAAACATAAAGTCATACCCACATAAGAATGGGCAAAGCTTGCAGTACATGAAACATAAAATACAGGAAAAGAAATAGGAAACAAGCCATGGCTACCCCTCCCTTGAGCGTAACACTTGCTCATCCCTCGAAGGTACATACCCAATGAACTGCAGCTCCTCGGGTGTGTGTAAACGGAAAAGTGGATGGACATGACCTCATCACGTAGGCGCATCTCGAGCGTCGAGCTATCCTCCGCTGCGACACCATATCCTCGCTGCCCCTCCGATGTCCATGGGAACTATAGCGGAGGATCCCTCAGAGAAAACATGAGTAGGGGTATCCTCCGACGGGTCGGTCTTAAATGCCTTAGGCGAAGAACGTACTCGGGTAGCCATGCTCCGCCGAAGTCAAAGGGCGGGCACGCGAGTCTCTCATCACGGGGCATGTCCTCTCAAAGATCAAATCATCGTCGTATAGAGAGGTTGTGAAACGGAAGCTGAAGACCAGGAATGCAAACGGGCGTCCCATGTATGCAAAAATGCGCACGGCACAACAACCCTCAAAATGGTAAGACTGATGATCTGGATCATAGTGCACCTCCCATATCGATGTCCAACGAAGATCACGAACGACGCCATCGTGGTCTGGAGACGTAACGGAAAGAAAAACAAAGAGAGGGTGAGAATCTTGCTAAAGAATCTCAGGAGGGAAATCCTCTATCCTAGTGTCATCGTTTACGTTCCCAGGAACTTTAGGTTTATTATAAAAAGGTTATACATGCAAGGGTTCATTATGAAGTTTCATAAAAGATAATTATCCAAGGTCCATGTCTTTTATGATGAATCTTAATGCATGTATGCAGCATAGCAGAACATGAATGCATGGCAATACTTTATGCACAAACCAATAAAACATCTCATCAAGAACTAATTCTCATATAAGTGGCATGTACTTTCTCATAATCAACTTCTCTCTTTCATAAGCAAAATGGTTCACATCTTTTCTCGTTTCTCAAACTTGTGACATCATGGTATGTAAAAATAATAACCGACCCTTGATACTAGGCTATGAGCTCATACCTTAACTAGTCGTCACTAGTTCTTACTTATCCTCTTGATAAGCGTATCATAATCATAAAAATAATAATCCCAACTCCAGAGTATGAGCAAGAAACCTAAGGAATCACCCATCATGGGACTTTCTTCCTTCTCGAAACGCATCAACTGGTTAAGACCAGTGACTTTGTCCGCTTTGGCAGGTGAATGTCGATGCCCTCACGGTTTTATCTTCTCTCACCGTAGCAGGAGAGTATGTCTGGTCTCAAAACGCATCATCTAGTTAAGACCAGTGACATTGTCCGCTTTGATATGGCTCCACGACCATACCCCCCACGGGTTTCCTTTCTCCTCACCGTAGCAAGAGAAATGCGTCTCAGCATGTCACATATAAAAAATTTTCTTTTCAAACTTTCTTAAGTCCCTCAAATTTGACGAAAATTCGACAACATAACGACTACACTCTGAATTTCCTCAAATTTGAATCATGCCACATAACTCAAATCACACATGTTATTCTCATGAAATTCCTCAATCAAATAAATCTCTTAATCATAGGAACATACCCTCTTAACTCATTCATATTTCACATTTTCATGCATCTTAAGCATAGCATACCACATCATCACAACATGTCTCAAATACACACATAGTCTCATGTTCATGATATTAACATATTCACATTCATCACGAGTATACCCACTCGGTCTCATTCTCACATCACACCTTCTATCTCATGGCATCTTATGCTTTGGCCCTTATGGGTCTTAAACTTGTGTTCAAATTATCATATCTTTCATTATGAATCTTTATTTCACCTAAGGGATCATTACCTATAATTTCCTCTAATATTTATGCTCACTAACATAACCAAACAGCACTACATCACTTTGGACAAAAAATTATCATGTGTTTACGAGGTCCTAGAATCTCTCTTTGACCCTTTCTAAGTTCTGTCTTCGCCTAAGGCTCTATAATTAACTCCTAAACCAATTATGAGGGATTTATACACATATCCACTAATTATAAACCATTTTTCTTAAGTCCAATTATGCTGGAACATAATTTACAATTTGTGCATCTAAGTGTTCTAGAATTCACATTTTAAGTCCTTTTTAGTTACTTGTTCTTTCCTAACTTCCCTAAATCAATCCTTGCTTCACTCAAACATAATTTTACACATTTTAACACCATAAAACAGAATTTATACAGTGGCCAAATACACAAGGCGGAACCAAAAAAATATAGCTCATATAATCACATAATTTCATGATTTAAAAGCATATAAGTTGCTAGTTTCTCTTGGAATCATTTTAGGAACTCAAAACTCTTTTAGAAACCAATTAATCTCATTGAAATCACATAAATGTGGGTGAGGTCAGTAGCTAAAACAATTTTTTCATGAATTAGATTTAAAACATCAAATCTTGCTCATGAAATTCTTTAAGTTTACCTAAGCTTGGAAAAATTCCAAGACATAGGCTATTGGCACTTATGATTAGATGAACTCACATCAAGTCCATCATCATCATCATAAGGCCGAAATGGCATTCATGGAATGCTTCCATTTTCTAAAACTTTACTTGTGATACTTGGGCAAGTCTTTGAGCTCTAGGACATTTAGGTGATGGCATAAACTTAAACATGCTATGCACTTATTTTACTCTTCATTAGAAAATAAAGTGAGAGCATAAAATAAATATGAGATGCAACCTCATTATTATCTTTAAAGATTAAGTGATGACTTGAAATATAAACATGAAATGCAAGCTTGGAAATTTAAACATGATAATGCAAGTTCATTTAGTTATTCTTGAGAGCTTAGTGATGGCATCAAAATAAACATGCTATGCAAGGCATAAACATAAACATGTATGCAACTCATTTTATCTTAACTAGAGCTCTTACAAGACTTTAGAGGAACATTATAACCTTAACCCAATATGTATCTTAACAACATAAAGTGAGCTTTAGAGTTCTTAGCACCAAGTCTTCAAAGAAGCCTTTGGTTTTGAACTTCATCATCAAGCTCAAGAAAATGAACACAAAACTCAACACTTTATCTAAACAAGCATACAAAGAACTAATCATATTCTTTATTTTATTGCTCATGGGCTTCAATCTAGAGTAAACTCTTAGAATGGCCGACCAACTTTAAGGTTGGCAAGGGTAAGCTTAGAGCTCTTTGAAAACATAGGATTAATTTTCTTAACAAAACTTTTAGTGATCTACTTAACATTTTTAACAAACTTTGTTCAAATAAAGGAAGAAGAAAAAATCATTAAAGGGAAAGGAAGAGAAAACCAAAAACTTTGAGGAGGAAAATGAAGGAAAATCGAAGCATAAGCAAGAAAAGGAAAGAAACCAAAAGCATATATGGTCCAAGACCAAGTTTTTCAAGCTTTAGAGGTTTCTCACATGACAACAACAAGCCATTATCTTGAAACCTCATCATCAAGCCAAAGTTTTTCTCATGAAAAACCTATAAGGCCGAAAAGAAAAGAAAGAAGAAAAAGAGTTTTGAACCAAGAGAAAACTAGAACTTTCTCAAGAAAACAAGTAAAACTTTGAAGACAAACCCCTACCTAAGGAAGTCTTGAAAGAAATGAAGGAAGCTTGAGTTCTTGAAGAATGAGAAGACAAAAATCTTCTCTTGGTAGAGGAGGAGGATTCAGCCAACAAGGTTTCTCAAGGAAGATGATTTTTCCTTGAGAAAGCAAGCTTGGAAATGGAAAGATTAAGTGTTTGAGAGGTAGTTTGAGGTGAGGGAGTGGTGGTTTAAGGTTGTTTGTGGTGGATTGTAGTGGTGGAAAGGTTTCTTTAAGGGAGGAAGAAGAAGAGCAAGATGAAGAGAAATTGAGACCAAATGAAAGAAAATGCAAGAAAGCTAAACTTGGCAAAGCCTCTAAAGTGTAACCAAATTCTTCAAAGCTTGGTATTTATAGAAAATTTTGCAATATGAAGGCTGCCAAGGGAAGAATGGCCGAAAACCTTGCTTGGCTTTGGGGAGGAAAATATCTCTTTGAATGGGTATAGGCTTAGGCATGGCAAGCATAGTGATGTATGATTCTAAGTATGGCCTAGGCATGGCTCTTTGAGTAAGAATTAAAACAACATGTGACACTTTTCCAAGGGTATGCATTTGGCAGGTTCAGCCAAGGGAGGAAGAGAAATTGTTCATGTAATTGTGGTTTAATGATGTGTTTAGGTGTTTCTTTGATTAAGGTTTTGATTAGGAGTTTGTAAGAAAGTGTTTAGGTGAGGTAATGGCTAATTAAGGTTGTCAAGACTTGATTAGGAGAGTGTTCTTGCTAGATTAACAATTTAAAATCATTCTTTTAGTCAAATGAAGGTATGAGCACAATTCCTTAATTTAAGGAATTAGAGAAAGAAAACACTATTCAAGATTCCATGACTAGGAATCTTGAATCAAAGATGTAATTAGAGTTTAACCAAGCAATCTTAGGCTTCTAATTAACCTTAATAAATTATTTTGACTCTAGATTAATTATCGAAATAAATTAATTTTCGATTAGAGCCTAATATTGCTTAGGTTTGCTTAATTACGTCATTAGGCTCACTGTACCTGTTCTAGGGTTTAAGGTTTAGCTTGGGACCTCCCGACCCTCTGAACATCATAATCCACTCAAAAACATCATTCCAAACTTCCTGAAAGTTCTGACTCAAATGGCACCTTTACCAACGTAAAACACCGCATGGGTATTTTGGTTATTTTGAGTCGAAAGTTTGGAAAATAAGATTTTCACCTCAGATATCAAACATAACAGATATAACCCCCTTCAAACATTGAGTTAACCTATTCCGGTACCCAGGTTGACCGTCCTTTGAATTCCGGGCAAAAATGACCTTAGGGGCATTTCGGTCATTTGTACTTAAAGGAAAAATCGGGCTTTTACGTCTAATGTTTACACATTATGGAATCTTTCTTTCCATTCTAACTAAATCTCTTTTTTCTCATAGTCATCTTTGTACTCTTACCATTTTATTAATATATTAATGCACTTTAAAATATTATCCTTGGGTATTTAGAGGTTCTTTATATATTTTCAAGCTCTCTCATGAGTGTTATATATATTTTTTTCCTCTTGAAGTTTTATTGCAACTTAAATCCTTAAAACTCTCTCTTTTTATAAGACTTGAATCTTCTATTTACAGTTCTAACATATTTTATGAGAAAATTTGTAACTTTCCATATACTTGTTAGCTCAGTCTCCTAAAGGTAGTTCCAGATTCCTAACTCATCAAGCTTTCTATTAAGGGTAATTTCATTAACAACAAATTTATGGTTATGTCATAGTACCCTTGCAAAGTTACCATTTTCTATACCCTCTCAGCACACTGTGCTACAAATTTATTTCTTATTATGTATTTTCGTGGTGCAAAGATTTATACATGGCATACATGGATGTGTTTCTCTGTGTATTAGCTTTCCAAAAAAGTTGAAATCAGACTGTTTGCATTTTTCTAGAGTGAGTTACACCTATTTTACCACTGAAGGTCGGATTCAAAGTTTCAGTCTTACGCTCAACTTTAAAAATTTATATCTTGGGCTAGAAAACTTCTTTTTAGGTGATTTATTTTGGAGAGTATTTTAGAATATGTCTAGTTTATGGGAAAAATAGTTTGATCACAAGTTACTTCATATATTATGCACACAACTTTATACAATATCTATTGCTAGCAAAAGTCAGAAAATCTAGCATCTACTATTTTCATGCATTGAGTCACCTTATCAAAGAAAGTTTTACATACCATATTCTGAAGCCATATTTGAGTATAAAGACATTATACAAGAACTCAGAAACATAAAAAAGCATGTATTCTTGAAAACAAATTTCACAAACAACTATTCAAATCTTTTATCAATAACCAAACTTGAAACATTTTAACCATGGACAAAGTTAGGAACTAAGAATGCTTAAACAAATAAAGAAGAAGCTCCTACCTCTTGTGTAAAGGATTAAAAATGAGTCCTTCTATTCCAAGAGATCCACGAACTCAAGGAAGACAAGACAAAAAAGCTTCCTTGACAAAGGCTTGGAAGACTTAGTGTTTGTACTAGTATTTGACAGAGTTAAAGGATGTAGCTCTTGCAAAGCATAGTGAGGTCTCTTTGTGGTTTGGAAAGTGGAATGAATGGAAGAGAGTTTAAAGGTTTATAGTGGAAAGATCAAGAAAAGAATAAGAAGGAAAACACTTAATGCTTGGAGCATGATTTGTGCAAGCATGTTTCCCTAATTTTGGGGATGGAAGAAGATTTCATGAATAGAATGTTTTATGCCTAAATTTGGGGAAAAGAAAAGGGTTCATGTTTTATGCAAGAATATTAGCCTAATTTAGGGAAAAGAAAATGTTTCATGATTTATGCAAACATGTTGGCCTAAATTTATAATTAGTGGCATTGTGAAAATTTCTTAATTCAAAACAAGGGCATTAAAGTAATTGGATAATGTTAATGGCATTCTTGTAATTCTTTTTATAAAACAAGGATATCTTTGTCATTTATTATAAGACAAGAGTAGTTTTGTAATTTCTTTCACATAATAAGGGTATTTTCATAATTTCTACTAAATAATGGTATTTTTGTAATTATTTGCATATTTCTCTAAACACACTTAATTATTCTAATATTTATATTTCATGACACTTGTCCAAATTTATATTTAATCATTAATTATGATTAATTAATCTTTCTAGTTATGAATTTGGGATGTTACAGATTATACCATTTGTGATATATTCTTGTTCATGCCTTGCTTGTTGTAATTTTATGAATTGTTGGTGTGAAAACTTACTATTATGTCTCTAGATTCATTGGATTGGTGTATTGATATTTAATTTCATGCATCATGCACTTTTAGTTTTAGGAGTCTAGTGTAGTCCTTGTATAATCTTTCTATCCATGCCTTGGTTTGATCTTAGTTTTACATGAGGACATGTGAAAGCTTAAGTGTGGGGAAGTTTGATAAAGGGCATTTATGTCACTTATCTTACTACCAAATTTTAGCTTTTTGCATGAGTTTTATTGTGTTATTAATGTAATTAATTAAGATTTTGAAATATTAGCTTTTGCACTAATTTTGAAATAATTTGTAATTACACCATATTGTGTTTAACTTATCTCTTTGAGTATGGTTTTGTATAGAGGAGTTTTGGATCAAGTGCAAAATGTCAAGAACAAGGCTAAGAATTCTTTGGAAGAAGCTTGGAGCAAAAAGCAATAAAGCTTAGAAGCTCACATTCTGGCAGCACTGGATGCTCATTTAGCAATGCAGCGCTCGGAGAGATTTCCATTAATTTTTGAGTTTCACCGTTCTGGTGAGCACCAAGGTCATTTAGCGCTACAACACTCATGCGATAGCGGACTAATAGCTCAGGAATATGTTTTTGGGTGCACTTTGGCCCTTTTTTAGAGAGTAGTATTTAAGCGATTGTTACAAACTTTTACCTAAGTTTGTAACTCACTTTTAGGTTGCCACTTTTAGATGCTATTATTCTTTCTCTACATCTTTCTTCTCTTCTCTATTCTTCTTCTTAAGGATTCCATTGCTGAAGGTCTCTGTGTTGGAGATTTGGCAAGGATTATTGCTATTATTTTCAGGTTCTTTTATCTTTATTATTGTAATCCTCAGAGATAGAGGAGTAGATTTCTTTACTAGTGTAGGATTTCCTGATGGATTGGGATGACATTTAAGACCCTTTGTTTATATTGAATACATTAGTTTTCTTAATGTTCTGCACTTTCTATTCCTTTAATTATTGTGGTGATTGATATAATCTTTATTAGAATAACTAAATTGGCGATCGTCATTTAGGGAAACCATTTGGGTATAAATTGATAGATCTATTGGTTTATATTTGAGGAAGAACATTAGAATTAACTTTCCAATTGGCAATTAGGCTATAGCAATTGGTTCATTAAATTAATGTGATTTCTAAATAAATTGAGATCTCGTTATTCGTTATTTGCATTGATTAAATTCTAGAGGTCAATTGATCACTAGTATAATTGCTAGTAATTTATTACTAATAGCCACTAATGGGTTTAATATTTAGTCAATGATAATAAATTTCCAATCCTAAGAATACCTTGCACTAGTGCCTTCTTCACTGTTGCTATTATCTCATTGCTATTATCTTTTAATTTTAATTGTTTTAAATCTCATTCTTCCAAACCCCTATTTTTCCCAACTAAGTATTGAAGCCTCCTTGAGAGATGACCTAAGTTGTGCCATTTACTACATTTTTTGTGCAACTTAGCATTTTATAAAGTTTAATTTGCTTGTGAGTCGTAACAGCTCACAACAAATTTTGGCACCATTGTCAATGAGCTTTTCTGCAATTCTTATATGTGCTTGAGCGCCCAGCTCCAAAAACATCCTTGGGTACTATAGCACAAATGCAAGCACTATAGTGTGTTGCCTTATTCCTTTATAACATATTTTGTGCGTAGAGACGTTCTTTGCATTGTAGCTCCCAATAGGTTGGCATTTTCCCTTGGGAGTAGAAACATAAATTGTAAATCTTTGAGATAGCTTTCTAACACCAGAGAATCTTGTCAATTGGACACCCATAGCTCAAGATATAAGGGAAATACTCAACAAAGGTCAAGTTAGACAACCATAATGCATTCAAACCTTCCAAGTCCTATTTTCACCTAAATACTTTGTGAAATTGAATTGTTTGCATGGAACAATAATTGAAGAACTTTTCTTAGTTATATTAGAATATTTAATCAAGGGTATTACGTATATGGAGAGAAAATTGGTTGTCACAATGATTAGAGATAGGACCTAAAGAGGGAGGTGAAGGCCTTTAAGCGAGTAACAAAGTCATTGTTTCTCATAGGTAACTATGAATAATGCTTTATACTTATGTTCTATTTGTCATCTTATACTTTAGGATGATGACCCAAGAAATGTCATCTTTAGGTATACTTTCAAATATTCTTACAATCAATTGTAACACCCTAATAATATTAACATCATGCTTAAGCCATAATGTAGTTATTATTTTCATGTCACTTAAGCTTTTGCATAGTTGTCTTTTAAAAATTAACATAGACAAAAATAGTGAACAATTTTTTTTTAGAAAAACTAAAACATGAGCCATAGCATTAAGTAAATTGAGACAACAGAAAAATAACATAAACATATACACTTAAATATAGGAACTTCATTCATTAAAGTAACTGTACCTGAAATATAGTTTGCATGTATAAAATAAAACATAAGATAAATAGCCTTGTTAAGCCCAAGCCTTATACAATAGTGATAGTCGAAGAGATAGATGTATAACACATGGGAGGCCACTTCTCAATTCGCCAGGTCATAGGAATCTTCAGAGGTATCCTCTTCCTCTCCAAAGTTTTCTAGAAATACCATGTTTAATGGTTCAACATCAAGAAGCTTTTTCTTCCTATAACTCTTGATATATATCTATAAGAAGGATATTGTCATAAGGATTGACCAGGTTGAAGTTTTGGCCAAAAAATGAAATACCAAAAGTTCTACTAAAGAAAATAAACTCTTATAGTGGCCTTTTTAGTAACCACCATGCAATTTATATTAGGGTCAAAATGGATATCAAACCTAATTGTGTCCATCTATACAATTACTAAAGCCATCACTACTTGGAAACATATAAAAAATAGTAGGGCAAGAAAAACATATTTTTCTCAATAGGAAGCTAAGGTGTCATTGATAATGTATCCACTTTGAGTGTATTATGACTAAGTGAGCATGCTACAAGTGTTTACATTTTAAAGTTGAAAATAACCCTTAGTCGAAGTGGATCATTTTTAAACATAGCATTTCTAACAAAACATACATAAGATCATCATAATTTGAGTCATATAGTAACATCAAATTTCATCATTTAACATATAACATAATCATCTTTGCATATAGCATCTTTAACTTTAATAATTTCAACTTTAGCATCTTACATAACTAGACTTCATTCTCTATTTATGACATATATACCCATTATCACCCTAACTGTGTGGATATTAGCTCATTCCATAACCTAACAAGGGTCACCATGCTTGCCTCTATGGTCACGTTTATAAGTTCTATATGAACATTCAAACAATTCCAAGAGTTATAACAACACAATGAGAACTCATAACAACTAGAAACATAAGATTATAACAACAATATGAATCAAAGTAAGAACCATATAATAAAAACAACAAAAAACACAAAAGAACATCACAACTAAAGATTAAACTTTCATTTTCTCTCTTCTATGTTCACCCTTAGAGTTCATGACTCAAGGGTCTCTCCTTGGATTTCATAGAGAAATCATGAAGAACTACATCTAATCCCACCTCATATAAAGAATAAAAACTTTACAACTTGAAGAATGTCTGGCTTGCCTTTTATAGGCATAAGGGGTGGTGATTTTGGGCTTGGTGTTGATGAGCAATGATTAGAAAATTGATGGCTATTGATGGAGATGCTTTAAGAGTTACAACTTTTCATTTTCCAATACATGTATCACAAACTTTTATAGATCTTTCTTGTAATTTTGTGAACAAAAATAGGTTAAAATGAGAAATGAATTCAAGTTTGAGAGAGATAATAGGTTTAGCATAGGTTTATGTGCATTTAGGTCACATAGTGGACGTTACAAAACCTTAAAACCATGCATTATGACCTAGTCTTTCTAACACATGTGAAAAATTCAATGATTAGGAATCCTAGGCTATATGCTACTCAATTAGGCATAGGAAAAGTCTATCATTTTAGTGATCATACATGTATGCAATTAGACAAGTTTTAAAAACCTATAATTATTTCATAAATCACTTTTTTCATCTGCTTTTAATTCTAATTTATTTTGTGCATGAAAATAAAATAAATAATGCATGCATGGGATCATTGGGTCATGTAATGTGATTAGATTTTGGGTCATTTTTGTTTCAAACTAGAAAGAAGATTGACTCAATAAGTATAGAAAACATGTTTTTATGATTTTCTAACAAAAGTTCATTTTTGTTTAGCACTTGACCCAATAGGACAAAACATAGTTAGTGGGTCACATCTCATGAGCTAAGTGCTCTTAAGCTTGTATTGGGCCTTAGATATAAATCGTGAAAAATCATGCAAGCCAAAGCCCAATAAAACACATGCAACTAGGTTTTTAATATAAAGGTCATTCCCTATCTTATATAACATACTCCAAATTTTAGGACATGCCCATAAATTGAAGGACATATCCTTAAGTTGTAGGGCATTTCCTTAGCTTAGGGCACAACCCTAAAATTTAAAAATCATATAATTTCGTTAGTAGAATTATAAAATCTTTATTGTAATATTATAATTTAGAAATTCATTTTGAAAACATAGAAAATTTGAGATGTTACACCAATCCTATTAAAGTCAAGAAAACTTCTGAGCATCAATGAATTCTCTTCTATAAAAAATAAGCCTTAACTAGGAGTTACTTCAAGGTATCTAAGAACCATAAAAGTAGCCTGATAGTAAATGCTCATTGATTTTGTACAAACTGATTGAGTTGTACTAAGAAGGCCATATTAGGCTAAGTGTTGTGAGGTGTATAAGTTTTCGTATGAGCTTCTACTATATGGTTGCATCATCATATGGAGTTTCATGATGATGTTGGAATTTCCAGGATTGATTTAGAGTGGCAAAGGCTTGTTTTGCAAGCTAGCAATGAACCATTTGAGAGGATTTTCATTGCATACTTTTTTTGAAATAAGTGAATTCCCTTAATTATGAAACCAGGGATTCAACTAGGAGAAGGACATTGTTAACATCCAATTGATGAATATGTTAATTAGAGGCAACTACAATGGCTACAAGTTCTTGAAAAGTGGTCATTCTTGTTACTGGAGAAAAAGTGTCCAAGTGAGAAACGCCTTTTGTTATGTGTAGCCTTTAGCAATGAAACAATTTCTAGACCTCTCTAGGAGCAGCATCATTGTATTTGATTAAATAGACAAATTTGTATCTAAAGTATAGTTAGAGTCCATGTTTTGTTATGTTCATAAGCATGTAACTCATAATCCATAGTTTATTTGCAATGCTAATGGGAAGCAATGTGTTGGTATGCTAGGTACAATATGAGAGGACAATGATTTCTCATAATATGGAGGTAGGAAATCAGCAATCAATAATTATCTCATTCAACTCCAGGTTCTAACCAATGCTCTTCATAACACATCCCCTTGGATTGCATTATTTGTAATACCCGAATTTCATTTTATGTTGCTTGTATGTTGATTATGGTTAATTAAGGTTAATTGAGTCTAATTAAGAATCTATTTCCTTAATTAAATAATGAATAGTTAATTACTTCTAATTAGTTTTAGTTTCTTAGTAATTTAATTGTATGATTGTGTTATTGTTGTGTTAAAATATTTTAAAAGTTAAGAATTATAGTATTTTGAAAATCTAAAACTCGCTCCAATTCAAATTTCAAGACATATTAAAATAAAATTTATTTAAGTGGGTGGTGTATGAAAAATAATATTTAATTATGGTTTTGGATTTAATTATTATTTAGTGCCTTTATGTATAAAATTACCTAACTACTGCTACCTACCCACATCTAAGGACCTTTCTACCCTTAGCGACACAACACAACACAAAAAAAAAAAACCTATCCCTTTCTGCTTTGTTGCCAATGCCTCTTCCCCTCTAACAGCTCCCTCTCACTTTTCTTTCTTTCTTTTCAAACTCACTACTTCATCCCCTCTTCACTCCACCACCTACACCTCCATTTCTATCTTCTTCTACCATTATTAATACCTTCATCTTTTCCCCAAAAATCCAACAGACCCAAAGCTACCACCACATCACATCCAAGGTCACCATCATTTCCATTTTTAAGAGCACAAAGCTCTTCCCTTTCTACGTAGTAGCAATGATGTTGAAGGAGATGAGAAAGAGAGTTGTTGCTTCCTTTCACCTTCACAAGCCTCAAGGAAGCTCCATTTCTAGTGCCTCCATACTTTGGTAGGGGGTTTACTACTAAAGCTCTTTTTTTATGTCATTCAAACCCTTGTTGTGAGTTTGTTCATGTCTTTTTTTTTATAAGCCTTTAAATCCGAAAATGGGTTTTTCTTTGGATCTATGTTCAATATCTTGCTCTTATTGTTGATGAGAACTGAGAAATTTGAAGCTATGTGTTTGGATAAGTTAATTTTTGGCCATGTGTTGAGTACCTTCCTTATAAAATGTTTAGGTGATGTTTTGGATGTGATTTTGATGAAAATTAAGTATTTAATCCATATACATATGTAATCCATTGTTTTTAATGTATAAAAGCTTGGAAATATAACTTTTGGTGGTGTGTTTAGGGGAGTGGGACATGTGATACTAAAATGGTTCAAGATACATGCAAACTATATGATAAAATTTCTAAATGAAACTAAGTGTTGGTTTTGGGTTAAGTTTTGGTATTTTTGGTAAGGTGGTCCTTTAAATTGGTTTGAAATGAGTCTTGGGAGCATGTTTATTAATGATATGTGTTGGAAAATTTATTTAAAGCTCTCTTACATGCATACGTGTGGGGTTGGCTTGTTTGATTTTTGTTAGGTGAAGAATACTAAAAGATAAGGTTTTATGGTTCAATATTTTGAGCTCTAGATGCTGAAAATTTCCTTTACAATAAGCCTTTTTGTTTTAAAATTGTTGGCCATAATAGCCTTTATAAGAAGCATGGGATTTGATGTCTTACTTGAGTGTTAGTGGTGGTGCTTGGTGTTGCTTGACTTGGTTTAATGATAAATGGTTCACAATCTTGTTTCCTTTCTTTTGAAACTTGGATTTCTTGAGTGCCTAATGTGGTGTTAGGTGGTTTGACTTGTTTGGAGTGGGATTGGAGTTAAAATGGATTCTATTGTCCATGTATGTTTGTTGGATAGTGCTGAAACCTTCTTTGGGACCCTAAAAATTATGCTTAGCTATGATTATATGTAAGGGTTGTTTTATAAAAATATCTCTCATTTTTGTATGTTTGTTGAACCCTAGCATTGATATTTGAATGATGAGTGTATATGCTTGTGTTAAGTCCGAAAATAACATGTTAACATAGAGCTATGTGTTTGTTTTCTCAGAAGTTCCTCCCTTGCTTTCCTTTTTCCTCCTCTATTTTTATTGCTTTGTTTTCCTGCTATAATATATGGTTTGGAGGGGACAAAAAAGGTGACATTATGAAGGATTTATGTTGGGTTTTTGTGGCTATGTGTGTAGAATAAATTTCCATTTCCCTAGCATTATAACTCTTAAACATTTTCAACATTGTTCTAGCTGAATTGGGGGTTGTTATAGCTCAAAAGGAAGGGGTTTAAGGGTTGTTTTTATACAAAAAAATAATTTATGAGGATGGAACTTGTATATTCAAGTGTAGAGAATTGATTGTGAGCTGTGATTTATTTGGATATGCATAAGAGCTATTTTTTGAATCATAATTGATAACTAATGTGCTATAAAATTTTACAGCAACTATAATCTTAATGTTAACTGGTCGCTTAGGGTTCTAAATCAGGAGTTTTGATTGATTTTGAGTACTCTAGATATTGGAGGTTTAAATGGGTTCTTTTGATTATGAAATGTTTGATAAAATGAGAATAGTTTTGGAAATTTTTCTAGCATTTTTGTTTCACCCATAAAGTGGCGATTTGGGCTTGGTTTCTTGCATCCTTGACTTTTGTTTTGTGTACAAGTGTTAGGGTATAATGGAAATGTATTTGGGTTAAAAATTTGAAGCTTTTGGAGTATTTGAGTTGGAAATTCTGGTTTTGTGTTTTTGAAGGGGAGGTCATGGTTTTGGGCTTGTTTGGGATGGTGAGTAATGTTGTTGAAAAATTGAATTGGAGGTAATTAATAGTATGTAAAAATGTAATGTTTGAACTAAAATTGGAAATTTTGGGTGTGCTCTAAGTAATAATGGAGAAAAGATTAGTTAGTTTGAGTTTGACATATTGGTTTAAATCTTAATGTTGTGAGATTAGAATATTTATATGTGGATGGTATTGAAATGTAATTATTGATTCTATTATTGGAATATGTGACTGGATAAGTGTTAGCTGGTTCAAATCCTTTTCTCCTGCAATTAGTTTAGGCCCATTTATATTTATGCATTGATTTCTCGAATTGAAAATGTTAAATCGTTGAAAATTGTATGATTAGAGTATGTGCATAGGGAGCATCTCACAAATTATGTGGCATAGCCTAATTCATTCTAACGCGAAGTGTGAATCGAAACATTAGCATGAGTTAGGATTATGTTCCATAGGCCTTGGAATTCAAATCGAGATATGTTAAGTAAAAACTCTAAGCTACGTTATCTAAATGCATGAAAGTTATGCTTATGTCTCTTAATGACTTATGAGATGTTCCATCATGTATGTCGAGTGGTAATTCTAAGCTTGTCATTTAAATGCATAAAGGTTATGTTGATGTCTCCTAAAAATTTGAGACTTTTCCATTATGTTGCAAGATAAGATGTAAGCAAGTTAAATTCAAAGTTTAAGTGAAGTTTCTCCTCTATCCCTATTTAAATCTAGCGACGCTAGTTAGGTTGAGCTTATTCTAGGCGATCGCAATTGAAGTATAGGTGACAGGTAAAATCGCCAAGGTAATGACGTGGTTGGTCAAGGTGACATAAGAGAAGGTGGCATGTTTAAAGAACTAAAGTTCAAGTAAATTAAAATACTAAAGATGCGAGATGACTTCTTTCACTCATTTTCATACATGCCTCGTTTTGTATGTTTTTTATTATGCCAGTGATGTCATGCATTCTATTACAATTCTTTAACCAAGAGATTTTCCTATGTCTTAAAATATGTTACTCCAGAAATTCCGGTTTACGAACTAATTAAATGAAATAAAGTATGCTCGCTATTTCTTAATTAACTGAAGTAATTGAGACGACAAAATGACACTTGAATTGTTTTATATAGCTCCTGAGTTTTCTTTTGGATTTTCACCCTTTTATTTTCCATATTGTCTTTAGACAAGCCATCATATCAGAATGCTAGAGTCCCATGAGTCCTATGATCTTTGGAGATTGTGCATGCTCGGAGATTAGATGTCATATCATTGCATAAATTATTATTCTAGAGCATGTAGATTATTGATTTTACTTATATATTTCCTTTATGTATTGAGATTTCCCCAGTATTATGGATACCGTCTTAAACTGGGCCTTAGTACTTGCTCTTAGCTTAAATTCACTTATGTCATGCTCTTTACTAGGATTCTATGTTATGTCTTATGCAACTTGTATTAGGTCTAGTTGTCCTCCATGGACTCATGCCCTCTTATGATATATTAGTATCCTATTGTATGTATTGATTTGTGATTTTAAAATGCTTACTATTTCTAGGATTCATTCTTTCGTGTGTTTAATGTTATGTAATGTGGTTTTATTCATAAGTTGTGTTAGTTTGTATTATGCACTTGAGTAAGGCTCTTGTCATTTTAAGTTTTCAAAAAAAAAAATTTATCCTCTATTTTCCACTACAAGTGTTTTCAAATAAACTAAATAAAGCAAATCAAAATGTAAAAATCTAATAATTGGCCAATTATGACGTACACATAAAAGGTTAATATTTAGGGTGTTACATTATTTCCCATTAAGTTAATGATTCTTTTTTCAACCTATAAGCAACCAAGTTCAACCTTCGCTCTTCAAGCACATCCATGTATTTGAATAACCTATCTACACTTGCAAGCCAATCCAAAATTTTGTTAATATTGAAAACACTATTGAAAATAGGGATATCTACCTTGAGTCTGTATTCACGGTGATCCCTATTATGATCACATCTCCCAAGCTCTTAATTCCTTTATTGCTCCTCTTTGTACTCCTATCATCCTCTAAATCTTCAAAATAGACTCTATACCTCTCTCACATGCAAGAATAAGTCTGCCAATGGGATATCTATGAGAAATCTCATCCTGAGGACACTTCACATCATTATCTAGCTCTTAGTTTACACCTAAGCAAAGGGCATTTAGTAAAGCGATTAGATTGTCCAAGTGTCCCTCCAATCTATTAAACCAGTCCTCGAACTGATAAGTTATTGTTCCATAGCCTTCAATGCTATCCCTTCATTCAAAGAAGTCTAATACTTCTTATCAATCATCAAGTGGACCCCCGCTCTTGCTTGCACTACTAGCCATCAAACATGGCTTTGATACCAACTAATGCAATGAGTAAGCATAAATTTTATTATCTAAGTAAGAGCATGCTCAAGGTGAGACCCTTAACATAGTGCAAATTGCCACAAAAAGAAAACAAATCTCTATGTGAAGCGTTTATTTCCTCTGATATGCCTGAATAAAATACAAAACCCTTTATTTAGATAGGAGTTATGCTTATTACATTTGTAAAACAAGTAGGACTAATAATGAAAATGAAATAAAACTAACAAGATAATTATTTTATCTTTTACGATCCACACACTCCATATATATAGAGCCTGGAGTCATTTACTCTGCGTCATTTATGATCAGTGATATCTCTAGTTTTACATTAGGATTATCTTTTGAAGCAAGATAGGTTTTGCAATGTGACAAGTTAAGTTAACGTAGGTTTCTATTTTGGGCTTGCTATCTTTGCTTTTCCTTATATTGAATGTTTGTTGACTCTCGAGATGTCAATTTGTGGAAGTGATGTGTGTGTACACTAGTGTTGGTGAAAATGTTATTGTAGGATTAGATTGTGGGGCCATTTTTGTGTTGCCTGCGTTAATATGCTTCTTAATTATAGTTTTGTCTAAATAAAGTACTATTCATGCTATCAAGTAATTTCAATGCACAATGTAGTTCTATTGAATATTTTGTTGTTCGAGTTTTGTTTTAAGTAAACCTCCAAGTTGGTCGCTAACAATTTCAGCATCAGACAAAATGGTCCTTGACAATAAAGGTGTAGAAGGGATGGGTTAGGTCGGATTGGACAAAACCCGAACCGGCCCAATTTTCAGACCGGGTAAATTTTTGAAACCCAAACCCGACTCGATAATGACCTGACTATGTACGGGTTGTGGGTAAACCCGACATTTGAATAATATACGAGAATTTGGATATTGTACATAGTAAAGTTATAAAATTTTACAAGTAAGAAATAAAATTTTAGGGATATTTTACAATATTGGTTTCAAAATAAATTATATCAATGTAAAAATAACATCAATTTATGTAAAATATATTAATTGAACTTTAAAATCTTATAATTTTTCATAAATTATTATAAAAAAATATGTATCTCTTAAGGAGTTATTTGACTTCAGGCCTGGTCAAGTCAACCAAACGTCTAGTCAGAACAAACCCGAAAATTATATCGGGTCAAATTTAAGACCCGAATCTTTCCTAATAAGCTTCGAGCCAAGCCAATTGGCGGGTTAAGGAGAGGTTATGAGCATCCCTACTTGACAATGTCAATTTTTGGACACCAAGTGGTCCTTGATGTTAAGTGTAACCGAATTAGTGACATGGCATGTTAGTAAATATCCAAAACCCCCAAACTAGTTCTTGCCCTACCCCACACCCACCCACCCACCCCACTATACTCCCTCATCCCCACTACCTTCACCCTTACACTCACTATCCCTACCCCCTCATCCACCTCTTCCTCACGTGCCTTAAGCCACCTTACCTTTTCCTCCCCTCAATGCCATCATCCTCACCATCACTGCCTCCTAAGTTCCACCACCAAACTTCAAGTCCTCCTCCTCCTCTTCCTCAACCACTTCCTCCTCCTAATTATGTCACCAAGTATCCACTACCACTACCACTACCCATACAAAAGGATCCAATGGTTCTCATGGATGTTAAGCCCTTGGTGGTGAACGGCATGGCCGTACTAAAAGATCGAATGGCATAGCTGGAGATAATTCCGCTAGGGGTGCCAATGCTAGAGGAGGTGTGGAAGGCTATAACGAGGAATAAGCAAGGATGAAGGGATCAGAAATGGTGAATGAGTGGAAGAGGAGAAGAAATTCGATGGTGTCTAACACTACTATGACTTTAAGGAAAGACCTAGGGCTAGTCACGATTGATGATGATGAGTTACAATTTTTTTTATTACTTTCCATGTTTTACTGATTTTGGGGTTTGCTTGGTTAATGGGATTATTCAATTGAAACTGTTTATAATTTTGGGTTGAGTGGGGTATGGTGGTGTAGATGGTGGTGGTTGTGATAAAGGTTATGGAGGGGGTTATTACATATTGTAGTTTTGCGATCTGTAAGGTTTTCCAAATATGGTTGTGATGGGTAGTTTAAGGGTGATGATGGTGAAGAAGGTGATGAGGGGCTGTGGAGAGATTGTGGTGTAGTGTGGGTTGAATGTTAGTGGTGGTGGTGACGATGAAAAAGGTGAAGGAGGAAGGTGATGAAGGGAATTTTTATTTTTATTTATTTTTTATTTTTTGGTTATTAATAGGAAAAATTACGTCGTTATGCTCAAGCATGACTTGACACTGTTAACTTTTCCATCGAAGGATCACTAAATGTCTAACTTTTGACATTGTTAGGGACCAAGTAGGTAATTTTCAATTATCAGAGACCACCTTGTCTACATTGAAATTGTTAGGGACCAACTTGAAAGTTGACTCTTTTGTTTTTAGTTGTTTGTTTTTAGAGTTTGTTGTGATGTTAATTAGTGAGTATTTTGAGTTGTTTGCTAGGATCTTTTATACTGATTCTTCATTTTGTTTTGTAATGCTCCTCTTCGAGAGAAGCTTTGAGCTTTTATCGAATTATAAAAAAATTAAAAGAAACTACCATATAGATTGGCTGTTTGGAGTTCAATGCTATAGCAACTACATGATAGAATATGACAACCAATAACTGAATGATAAGTGATAACTTACTCTTAAATTAAATATATTATTATTATTATTATGTTCAATTACTCTAGGTTCATATAATTTCACTCAATTTCCAACAGGTTCCTATAGTTTAAAAGTTTTTAATCAGGTCCCTATATTGTATAAAATTTTTCAATTGGGTCCCTCCATTAACCACCATTAGTAATGATGTGGTGCACTTAATGACATTAGATGTACCATAAAACTTATTATCTACACCATTCAATATATATAGAATTCATACACAATGTAATATGAAAGATGAGATTTCACAGTATAACCATGCACCCATTTCTACCAAAGCATAGTAGAAAGTCTCATTTTCTTTTTTCTCAACCCTTCTTTCTTCACTACCATCATCAACCCTTTCCCCTCTTCTCGACCCCCAACCAAGACCCAGTCCTCAATCTCACAACCAAACTAAAACCCCCAAAACAAACAAACAAGCAAACATCATCATCATCATCAAACCCCCTCCTCTTCTATTCACGAAGGTTGGTATGCGAACGACAAAGTCTACAAGTCCCAAGGTTGAGCTTCGAGGTGGAGCTCTGGTGAGTTCACACTCAAGTCTACGGTGAGGGTGCCTGGGTAGAGGCACGACTAGAAATGGCTTTGTGCAAGGGTGTTGGTCATGGCGAGGCTGGCTAGCTGCGTAAGAATGGCACCACAAAGAGGTTTCTGGGCTTCTCGACGGTGAAGCTAATAGCGAGCAACGAGGCTAGCGCGGCACTAGGAAGGGCTAGTATGACGAGACGCTTCAGGAAGCTCTTCAACTAGAACAAGCTCGACGGCTCTTCCTTCCCTTCTGATTCTACTTTTTTATTTTTTGGTTTTAAGTTAGAAAGGTTTGGGTTTGATTTGGCTGTAGCTTTGTTTGTTTGGTTTATGGTTTTTTTGTTGTGTTTGAGATGTTGGAAGATGTTTGGTATTGGAAATGGTTTCCAGAGGATGATAGTTGAGGATTGTTTTTTGTTTGTGATGTAAATTGGTTTGATTTTATTTGTTTGAAGGCTTGGATTTGTGCTTGATTCTAGTTTGATTTTTTGTTTGTGATCTGATGTTGTGTTTGATGGATATGGGTGGAAGATTGGTTATTGATGATAATGATGGATGCACGGGAGGGGCTCTGTGTATAGCTCCACCTCTGCAGTGGATGGTGGGGAAGGGAAATGGATAAGGTAGAAAGAGATGGAATAAATAGAGATAGAATATGCTAGGAATATTCCATTTTTTGTAACCGTTGTTATTCCTAGGGACTTGATTGAAAAATTTTATACAATATAGGACCTGATTAAAAAATTTTAAACTATAGGGACCTAATTGAAAATTAAGTGAAATTATAGGAATTCTAAGTAATTAAACCTTATTATTATTATTATAGAAAATTACACTAATTTCCCTTAAGGTTTAGTGTAATTATACTTAACATTCATTTATTTTGTAAAACTATCATTGACCTCTCTAGGTTCACTAAAATTACACTGACCTCCCTTATAAATACTAATTTGTTAATTTAAGTGACAAAAAATGATAATATATGATATACATGATTATTAATGATGAAATTATAATATTTTACCAATATTTAACACATTAATTGAATAAAATACATTTTTCCACGTAAGGAAACTTATAATTACAATTTATGATAAAAAGCTGGTATTTTAGTTAATATACAAGTCAAATATTGTCAAAATATTAAAATTTGGTCATTAATAATTATGTATATATCTCATGTTGTTTTTATTTGTCATTTAAATTAACAAATTAATATTTGTAGAGGATGTTAGTGTAGTTATGGTGAACCTCAAGGGAGGTTAGTAATATTTTTACAAAATAGACGGGTGTCTAGTGTAATTATATTAAATCTAGGAGAGGTAAGTGTAAATTACTTATTATTATCAAGTCATAAAATTTGAAAAGCTTGGGATTTGTACCAAACACGAATTTAGTGATTTACTGGAAAAACATGACAATGTGTTGTGTGTTAAAAGCAAGAAAAATCTTTTTAAAAACAACTTAAATAATTTTACAAGATTAATTTATTTTGACTTTGTATTTTTTAAAAGTTTCATTAATTAGGCATTATGTTCTTTATTGTGTGTTTGGATGGAGTATTTCCAAAATACAAGGGAAATTTAAAATACTAGGAAATTAAAATATTTCAATTAAATTCCCTTCAATTTTTAAATTATTTGTTTTGACAGATAATTATATTTCCTTTATTTGTAAAATACTTTATTTGGGTGAGGTAATTATATTACATTGATTTTAACATATTTTATTTGAAAAATATAAGGTGATTTTTTAAAAAATAAGATTTTTTTATTAATAATCAAAATTCAACTTATTTAAAATCAATTACAATGAGTTCATATTTCATAAATTATCTTAAATTTCATTCACAAAATATTTTAAATTTGAATTATAAAATTTAATTGTTATATAAATAAAATGGAGTGATACGTAAATATAACATCATGTAATATAAACTGAATACAAAAAAATTTAAAATGCAACAAAATGAATTAAAAATAACATTAAACGAAATCTTATAAATATAAAGAAACTACAATGGAATACAATAAAAGTAAGACTAACCAAAATGAGAAAAACATACACCTATGCATGTAGGGATTTCCAAAATTCTCTCACTATAGGTGGAAATTAAAATCATTTATTTTAGATAGATAAAATCACTTGGATTTTGCAATTTTTTCTACGTTAATATCTAAATAGGATATTTTATCATGATGAATTTTAAATCTTTCCAAAAATTACATTCTCCCCTATAATTGCTTCATCCAAATGCACACTTAAGATTTGCACATTCCTTTTAGAGAAAATTACACTCACTTGTTATGCGATTTAGCAAAATACAACTCGCACCTATCTATTTTCTAACTTTGCACATAGGTCCCTAAATTTTGAAAAATCCATTGACCTCCCCTACTAATGTTAGTTCGTAAGTGACTTTGACGGAACAATATATATATATATGCACAACATATTTTTTTAATGACATTGTTGTAAATATTAAAGGCTTTTATAAATATTGAATGACCGTATTATTCTTTTATTAAGAGATAAAAGCACACAATCTTTCCATTTGTCCTTTTCCCTAGCATGGGAATATGGTGTGCTTTTATCACTTGCTAAAATAATAATATGGTAATTCAACAGTTATATCAATCTTTAATATTTACAATAATATCATTAAAAATCATGTATTATGCACTTGTTTACTGTTATGTCAAAGTCACTAATGAACTAGCTAACATTAATAGGGGATGTCAATGTACAATTTTCCAAAATTTAGAAACTTGACGTGGGAAGTTTGAAAATAAAAGAGGTGTGTTGGTTGTATTTTATCAAATTAAACCTCATAGGAATTGAGCGTAATTTTTCCTTCCTTGTATACAGAAAGCATAAAAAGAAGATTGAGCAAAAGATAAGAGACTGAGAGACCAACAGACAAACATAAACCATCTCCATCTGATAAGAGCCTAGGTAGTTGGCTAGTTCCAAGTTCATGAGGGTGAGATATCGATTTTACCGAAGTAAGCGCTAGCTTTAAGCATTGGTTTTGAAGTTTATTAGTGATTGTAAACTTTTTTAAATTAAATTAACAGTATGAGGGAGAATTAGAATTTTCAAAGAGAGCACAATGTTCTAGAACTAATGTTGTAAGTTTAACGTTAGTGTTCCCCATCGGCATGTATACGTATGAACAAGTAAGCTGTAACTTACGTTTGTTTTTTTTTTTAATTATTATTATTATTTTTTACTTCAGCCTGAACTAACTCAATTAGTGATTGAGACTGAGAATTTAAAAAAATAAATAATAGTTTTAAATTTGAACCCGAAAATAGGAAAAATAATAGCATTAAACCCCAAGTAACACGTTAAATTTTAAGGTAACAAAGTTGAAAAGTAAGGCCGTTTTCGTTCTATAATATTCCACCTTATTTACAAGCAGGAATAATATCGCTTTTGGACTTCTTACACATAAAGAAACTGAATTTTTTTTTTTTCACATAAATATCACATGAACGGATACATGCATTAGATTAGTTTCCTTACTGCATGCAGTGAGTCGAGCTCCTTGCTCATTTATCGAAGAAAAAAACCCACTACAATAGATTAGTTAATTACCAGTGCATATATTCATGATAAGGAATGAAAAAGCAATTTGTCAAAGAAAAAAAGTGAAAAGAACATCGGAAAGTATAATTACAATAATTAGTCAACTCAGCTCAATTGCATATAGTAAAAGCTTGTTTAAAATGGATTATTCTCAATTACAAGAATTGATTAAATCAGAAACTTATTTGATGGGACACGACAACATTTGATATTCAGATTCCCACTTTGATATTTTAATAACATGTATGATTTTTATAATAATCATCCAGGAATGCAAGTAGGCCTTATGGTTTCTCTTGTAAACCACTAACTAATGGCTATATGGCAGTGGGTCGGCTAATGATCAACAGAATTTAATAAAAGTGAAACCAAAATAAGAAGAAAAAAAAACCTAAACTTCCTGCTGCTTGCAAGTTAATTAAAATTGCTAAATGTAGTCTAATTCACTGAAAATGACATTAAAATTAAAGTAATAAACTCCACATAAGCATATAATTTACAACCACATTTATATTATATAATATCAGTATTCAACATGATATTGTTTTAAAAATGTAAGTGGATCCTTAGCTGATAAAAAGAAACTTTCCTGTCGGTTTTCACTTTTCCACGAAAAATCACAATAGAGAAGACAGCGTCTCCACGTCAAAGAACAGGGACAGGATATTTTATTGCATATGATAAATAATGTTGATCAAGACCGCATTGGTTCCTAACTTATTTTCTTTTAATAATAGAAGATTAATTTAAAAAGAAAAATTAAATGATTTTTCGTGTATATATATATATATAGTTTTCTTTTTAATCAAATTTCTTAAAGACATCATATACTTGAGACTCCAACTCACCATAGTAACTCTTATCCAATGAGTTATTTTGTCACTTCGATTTTTTATTTTCAATAATTAAAAAAAGCTAAACTAAAAAAAATAGAAAATGAGTAAGTTTGGTACTAAAATTTTTTAGTAATGTTTTAAATTTTTTTATAATAATTTTTTATTTATATTTAAATAAGAAAAATTTGTATAACTCATTTTTACTTTTAAGCCAGGGATGAACTAAAAACTAAATTAGCAAAAGGTTATCAAACTATTTTGGATGAAAAATTATTAATTAGAAAGTAAATTTTGTTAAAAGAAGGAATATTGTTCAAATTTATTTATACTCATATCCATCAAATATTTTAATATAATTAATTATTATTTTTTATTCATATGGCTTTTCTTAAATAATTCATTTGGTACACTATTTCACTTCAGAAAATCAAGAAACATCCTAAGCGCACACCATTTTGTTTAACTTTTAAATGAATTAGTTTTGAAGAATTAAGTTTAAAAATTATTTTTAGAAAAATTAAATTTAAAAGAATTGATTTGTCTTTAGAAATTATATTTTAAAAGTGAGTTAAAAGAATTATTTAAATAGGATAAAGTAAAATCATATTTAAACATATAATTATAAAAATGACGCAATATAATTTTAAGATAAAGGTGAGAAGAGTAACAGAAGGAAAAAAAAAAATCGCAATTTTGATCATCCATAATGAAAAGCATCTAAGCATTTATTACCGGCAAAAGTAATTATAGGTTGTTAAAAAAGTAAGTTTTCTGTATTGAAAATGCATCTAAATAAACAATAATTTTGAGCCCTCAAACGCAAAATAAACGCACTAAATTTGGACCATTTATTTATTAATTTATTTATTTTTATCAAAGTTAGGTATCCACCATCGGTTGTAGTGATCAATCCCTCACCATAGGAGCTTTCCTAAAAAAGCAAATGGCTAGCAAAATGCGTTTCATTTCCATAAGTGAGGATCAAACCTTCGACTATATAGTTAAGAAACAAGATGAGTTGCCACCACGCTATATCTCATGGTTTTTTAGACCATTTGTCATTGGACTTCATTTTTGGTTGTCAAGGTAATTTTAACCCTCGAGAATGCAAAATAAATAGGCATTAAAATTCAATCATTTTGTAGGTTTTTTTATTTAAATAAAAAAGATAAAATTTTATTTACATCTATCCCATACATTTTACAAAAGTTTTGATTTAGTCTCAAATCATTTTTGTTTTATTCATGCTCTTGACATTTTCAAAATGTTCCAACATTAAATTTTTTATACATAATTGATGCGGATTGTCACTATTCACAACAAATTAAAAATATAGTAATTGCTAAATTACACCAAAATACAGTTATGATGCAACTCAGGTCATCTCATGTGGAAGTGTTCTAGTAAATTCAAGAAATTGAGGGGTTTTTTAAATTGTTTGAGAATAAAATTAATTGAAAAAATTATATAAGAAGAATTACTTGCACAAGGAGATCTTTAGATTAAGAATTGTTCAATAATCAATTCAAAAGATTAATTTATGGTGGTAGTTACTCTCATTAATCATGTTTTCATACAAAAATGTTGCAATTCTACTTAATGGTCACACGAACACACTCCCACTAAGGATCTGACTAGCACATATCTAGTAATCCATAATCATGGTTTTATGAGCCTATGTCAGTTTAATTACCACTTATAACAAACTAATCTCCAAATAGAGTTAATTCTAATCACTTATCAAATGGATGCAAATTAATCAATTGATGACTAAATACCCAAACATAATCCCAATTATGCATGCAACTCACAATGTGAATAAACACACAATCAGGCTCTCAAAAATATAGTTGCAATAATTCATACAATCATTATTAAATAGAGATAACAAAAGTGAAAGAAAAACCAACCACAAATCGCAATCAAAATTGGAATCACAAGAACACATCTCAATCCTCAATTATTCATGCACAAGGTAAAGGAAATTACTTCTTTATAGGTGGAGGATCACAATCAATGTTAAGAAAAGATCAATCGTAATCCCATATGGAAGCCAAAACAAAGAAAGAGAGAGAGAGAGAGCTCGATGACAATCCTAAAGTTCATCATGAACAAAAGATGCCTTACAAGTTTTACCCAATCCATTGTAGCAAAAATATACAAAAACGGACCACCAAGTACATTAAAAATTCGGGTTGGCATTGTTCAACACGCGCGACCACTATAGTGGTCCCCCTAGCAGTGGCCCAAGTCACGTCCTCTGTTGACCGCTAAAGCAATCTTGAACCGCAATCTTGCCTTGTCTGCTCCAGTCTTCTTTTCCTGTTGACCGTTATAGCAGTCCTGAGATCGCTATAATGGTTCTCTTCACCATGCTTCAATCGCCTCCCCATTGACTATTATAGCAGTCCTAGATTGCTATAGCGGTCCTAATTCACCTTGGATCCATGCTTTGCCTTCTGTTGACTACTATAGTGGTCCTAGACCTCTGAGCAAGTCCTAACTATCAAAAATCCAAGTGTGAAGGTTGTTCTGAGTCCTTTTCGCTGTAATGCTCACATAGAAAGATTAAAAGCATAGGTAACCTCGAAATACAATTATTCATTAAAAATGATGCTATTTGCCATGAATATGTTTAATGATGCATGATGAGGACTAAACACAAATCCACAAGTTATCAATCAATTAACGCAACTATGATGCAAAATGTTAAGAGTTAGAGAGGAAAATGGGTGCATAAATACAACCCATCGAACCTCCTACACTTAAACAATTGCATGTCTTCATGCAAGGAACTCAAATGCAATAACAAGGAAGCTAAATGCAAGACTCTACTAATCATAACAATGCATGATGCATGACAAACAAATAGAATGCAAGAACTTAGTTAAGGGGTCAGCAAAATATGGTCAACCAGCAACTAGCACAATTAGATAAATAAGAATCCAATGATACTAACATATAATTTAGAAAACACATGGCAAGAATGAACCACAACAAGCATAACAAGGTTAATATCAAAGGAAAATGTTTATCACTCCTCACTCAAGTGTTTCAATAATGCACTCCAGCACACAACAAGAAACTTATTCCATAGGCTTGCCTTTCTTATAAGTCATCACAGATCAAACACATACTGGTCATGTCACAAGAGGTCTTTTCCAAGGTTGTAACTAGGCTTACGCATAGGTGGGATAAAATCTAGAAAGGTAGGCTAAACTCAGTCCTATGAAAACAAGGTGTAAAACAAGAACTTAAGCAGAGGAAACCAAAACCTCCAAAATTCACTTCTTTGTCCTTGTGCCCTAGTAGCACTCTTATCATTCAAGCCTAATTATTTATTTACATTGGTGAATTGGTGGAATTCAAACACTATTTTTGTTTTTTTTTTTTGAATGAATTTCCATCAATTCACTCAACCTTCACATGGGTTGTGATTCTTTTCCCCTCAATCCTTAGGGATGCTTTCCCCACACTTGGATTTTTGCACAAAATGACATACACCAAACTTCCATAGGCATTAAGTTGGGTGTTTTCTCATGGTTTTTTGCTTAGGAGTGTATTGTGCTAACCAACAAAAAATAGGAAAATCAAGCTCAAAGGAGGTAAGCAAGGGATATACATGCAAGGTAAGCTGTATGGCTAAGTGGTTAAAAGAAACAAATGCCTTAATCATCAACATTCCAAACAATGTGAAGAAAATGCTTTAACAAAGAATCAGGGTGCGTTTATTTCAAATTTTGGAAAAAGTGATTCTACAACTTAAATTGTATATATAATAGAAATAGCTAAAACTGATTTTTTTTCACAAGTTACTCTTTTTAGCTTCTTCAAGAAGCTGAAAGCTATTTTTTTTTAATTCTCATTCTTTTAAAAAATTTATTGAAACATGAAAAATATGTTAAAAAAGTGATTTTTTTTGCAAAATAATCTAATACAAATGCACCCTCAGTCAAGTTTTAGAATCCATTTTGAGTGCACACACATCAACAAATTCTAGTAATCATAGCAATATTAGTCATAACTAGGCTCAAAAGCTCAGGCTCAAATTCAACCGTTCAAACAAGTTAGGATTCATTACATTGCTCATGTGGCTAAGGGTCCATTTAGCACTCTGGATAGAATAAGTGCTGATAGTATCAAACTTGATAGGATAAGGTTTGATAGTATAAGGCCTAATAAACTTTTAATATTATACAGTATTTAGTGTAACACTATAAGATATTATATTTTATATTTTATAATATTATAATCTATTTATAAATAATTCTAATATTTTAATTAAATATTAAATAAAATAAAAAAATTTATTAATGATTTAAATATAATTTTTAAATATCATATTTAGGTAAATATTTATTAATTAAAATTTAATTTATTTTAAATATTATTATTTATTCCAATATTTTATAATTATTTATTATTTCAAAAAATTATATAAATATTAAATAACTCTTTTATATATTTTTAATTATAATTATTTAAATTTTAATTTTAGAATAAATATTAACTCAAAATATTTTTATTATTGATCCTTATTTTTATATATTACATATTATTTATTATTTATTTTAAATATTTACTTCTATTTGATATTTATTATTTTATTTCATTTAATATTTATTAATTATAATTAATTTTTTATTTTTATTATATATAGCTAGATTGATATCATATATTATTTATTAATAATATTTATTTATTATGAAAAAAATTTATTTATAAATTTTTACTTATTATTATTTATTTACAAATTATTTTAGTTTAATAAAATACTAAAAAATAAAAGTAACCTTATACGTTAAAAGCTAATCAAGCATAATACGGCCTCCTCATGCTGCATTAGGTTATACAGCATTTTAACGTATAATGGGTTTCGATGTATAAGCTTATACAATATATTGTCTACACCAAACAACGTAAGAGCATAATATATAGTATAAGTTTATACTATCATGCCTAATACAGCATACCAAACACACTCTAATAGAATAACCATTGATACCTTGGAAAATAAAGCAAAGTATAATTACTGCTGAACCATTAACTAGCCAAATCAATTTTTTTAAGGTAATGAAATGCAAAAAGAAGTACAATGCTTGAAATGAAAAATGAAAAGAACATGAAAAATGAAAGGTACATGAGCCAAAGAAAAGAAAAATAAACCCATGAACCATGTAGTGACTCTCCCCACACTTACAAAGGGCACTACCCTCAGTGCCAAGGCAAGTGCATCCATCTAAAATGGTGCAAAGGAGGTCTCATAATCATCATCATCATCACCAGAGGCATCCTTTATCGATATCTTCACATCTGGGTCATTCTCCCTAGAGTCAGAGTCGGGGCCAGCCCGTGGCTAAGTACATCGGGTAGGTAGAGGTTGCACCTCCTCTCCTCTTCCTCAAGAGGCTCAATGCCCTAAACCCCTAGCTCAAGGCAAGCCATCTGCCTCATGATCCTCTACTTTGAAGCCTAAATGGAAGCAGAATGTGAGCCTTCAACTACTTAGTGATCTCCTACTACATAGTGCCCAGCCTAGTGAAGATTACCCCAGTGCGTTAGAAGAATTGGCACCTTTTCGAGATTTATTCTTTGCTTTCGAGTCCTTGGGGTTTCACAACAACACCTTACTCAACTCACCCTATACATCATCTAAAAGTGCGGGTACGGTTGCTACTATAGCCATCCTATTGATCAAGGAGGGATATGGTAGGCCATTGCAGACCTTATCATGATGAACACACTCAATGTGACATCTAATGAGGTGGGAGAGATAGACTCGCTGATGGGAGCTATCAGGACTCACAAACGAATTAAAATAATATAGTGATTGCTAAATTATACCAAAAATGCAGTTTGGGTGCTCGTTGTAGTGGTTACTCTCGTTAATTATGTTTTCACACAACAATGATACAATTCTACTTAATGGTAACATGAACGCATTCCCACAAAGGATTTGACAACCACATGAACTAGTGATCCACAATCATGGTTCTATGAACCTATGCCAGTTTGATTACCAATTACAACAATCTAATCTCTAAAAAGAGTTAATTTCAATCCCCTACCATATGGATGTAAATTAATCAACTGACCAAATGCCCCAATAGAATCCTAATTATGCATGTAATTCACAATGTGACTGACCACAGTCAGATAGCTCTCAAAAACACAATTGCAATAACTCATACACTCAATATTAAAGAGATATAACAAAAAGGAAAGCAAGTCCAACCACAAATCGCAATTAAAATGGGAATCTTAAGAATAAATCTCAATCCTCAGTTATCCTTGCACAAGGTAAAGGAAATTACTCCTCCCTAGGTAAAGGATCACAATTAATGCTATGAAAAAATGCAATTGCATTCCCAAACGAGGGTCAAAATAAAGATTGAAAGGTCCCATAAGCTAGAGAGAGTAGAAAGATGAAGAGATAGAGTCCTAGAGAGGCTCAAACAACAACCCAAAATTTTTTGAATAAAATGTGTTTGTAATATTTAACTTATTCCTATTTATATTATAGCAAAAATAATATAGAAAAGCGGGTCCAATGGGCTCAAGTTGCATGTCGCGAATCGACATACGCATACAATCTTTAGGCTGTCAACACTAATCCTAAAGCTACTGTTGCTGTTGTCAACCATTGGGGTGGTTAAGGACCACAATGATGGTCTACCCTAGGGCGGTAAAAGACCACTGGGTGGTCTTGCCTTTAGTTGCTAGAAGTGCTTCCTCTATTAACTGGTAAGGCGTCATAGACCACTATGGGAGTTCCACTTTTATTAAGGTGCGTCTGAAGATTATTTCTAAGTCCTTTTTTCTCTAATGCACTAACTTGGGAAGTTCCTATTACTAAACAATACTTACATAAATTGATTAAAAGCACAAGTAACTCCAAAATATGATTATTCATTAAAAATGGTGCATGATGAAGAAGAAATACAAATCCACCATTTATTAATGAATTAAGCACAACTAGGATACAAAATGTTCATATTTAAAAATGAAAATGGGTGTATAAATGCAATACATTAAACCTCACTAGTTAAATAGTTGCATGTCCGCATGCAAGGAACTCAATGCAACAACTAGGAGACTAAATGCAAGACTCTACTAATCCTAACAATGCATGATGCACAACAACAAACAAAATACAATAAACTACAAGTTAAAGGGTCAACCATATATAGTCAAACGGTAACTACCAAAATCAAATAAATAATAAACTAATGGCATTTTCAAGGTCAGTCTAGACAACACATGGCAAGAATGAACCAAAAGCATGACAAGGTTTATCTCAAGGAGAATGTGTATCACTCTTCACTTAAGTGTATGGGTTCAATAACGTACTTTAACACATAACAGGAAACTTCCTCCATAAGCTTACCCTTCTTCTAGGTCAACACAGATCAAACACACACCTGCTCATGTCTCAAGAGGGGTTTATCTAATTGAGAATATTGCCTTAGGGGTGCTCCATGTTGTTTGTAAAGAAGAAAATAGATCAATATGTGCATAGACTACAGGTAGTTGAACAAGGTAACAATCAAGAATAGATACCCTTTACCTCGCATTAATGACTTGTTTGATCAACTCCAAGGGGTAAAATGTTTGTCCAAGATCGACCTTTGTTCTGGTTATTATCAGCTGAAAATTAAGGGCGAGGATGTACCCAATATGGCATTTAAGACTCGCCATGGGCATTATGAGTTCCTTGTCATGTCCTTTGGGTTGACCAATGCCCTCGCAGCTTTCATGGATATGAGGAATAGGGTCTTCAAGTAGTTCATGGATCGCTTCATAATTGTCTTCATTGATGACATTCTAGTTATTCTAGAAGCAAGAAAGAGCATAAGCAGCATCTAAGGATTATCCTACAAATGCTGAAGAATCAGTTGTATGCCAAATTCTCTAAGTGTAAGTTTTGGCTTGATAAATGACATTCCTTGGGCATCTAATGTCTAAGGATGGTACCCTAGTAGATCCGAAGAAGGTTGAGGCAATGTAGTAGTGGCCAAGGCCTTTAAGGTTTCAAAGATCCATAGTTTTCTGGGTTTGGCTAGATATTATCAGAGGTTTGTCAAGGATTTCTCTAGGCTTACACCATTGTTGACAAGGGTGACATAGAAGAATGTTAGGTTCTAGTGGTCAAACACATATGAAGAAAGTTTCCAAGAACTCAAGACCTATTTGACCATGGCTCTAGTATTGGTATTACCCTCAGGGACAATAGGATTTTCGGTGTTCTATGATGCTTCAAGAGTCAGACCTAGTTGTGTCCTTATGTAGCAAGGCCAAGTTGTGGCTTATGCATTTAGGCAGCTAAGAAGTATGAGTACAACTACCCGACGCATGATCTAGAGATGGCAATGGTAGTTTTTGCCTTAAAAATTTGGAGGCATTACCTCCAGAGAGACTTGTGAGATCTTCACGGATCACAAGAGCTTGACGTTCATTTTTTAATTTCAGGCAGTGTCGGTGACTATAATTGCTAAAGAACTATGATTGAACTATCTTTTATCATCTAGGCAAGGTAAAGATAGTGGCAAACAATTTGAGTAGGAAGTCTATAGGCAGTTTGGCCTACATAGCACCTTTAAAGTGGTCATGATAGAGGATATGCAAGGGTCGGAGGCCGAGGGAGTCTAGTTTGGCCTTAGTGATTTAGGGGCCTTTCTTGCTCACATTGGGGCCCAGTCAACCTTAGTGGAGCACATTAAGGCATGGAAGAGGGAATATCCTAATTTGGCAGAGCTCTTAGAAGATGATCAAGAAGGGGAAAATACATAATTCTTAGTCGATGCTGAGGGTGTATTGCATTTTGGTAGCCATTTATGTTTACCCAATGTGGGTGAATTGAAAAGAAAGGTGATGGAAGAGTCCCAGCATAGCATACACTGTTTATCCAGGTTTAATCAAGATGTATCAAGACCTAAGGTCATCCTGGTAGGAATGCATGAAGAGAGATGTTAGCGACTTTATGGTACAAGATTTAGTGTGTCAGCAAGTCAAGGCTGAGCACCAAATACTTACATATTTACTTCAACAAATAGAGATCCTAGAGTGGAAGAATGAGAAGATAACCATGAACTTCATAGTCAGGTTGACTTAGACTACTAAGAGCTTTGATTCTATACGGTGATCATGGAAGGATGACCAAGTCAACGCACTTCTTTCCAGTGAGGACTACCTTTAATGCAACTTAGTATGCCTAGCTCTACATTGATGAGATTATTAGACTCCATGGCATGCTAGTGTCCATCATATCTAATAGAAGGTCCTAGTTAACTTCGTAGTTTTGGAGAGCATTTTGGGAAGCTCTTGGAACATGTGTGGACTTTACCACAATTTTGATCCATAGGCAGATAGTCAATAAGAAAGGATGATTTAGACCTTAGAAGATATGCTCAGAGTATGCATCTTGGATTTTGGTGGGAGTTGGTGTGATCATGTGCTACCGATAGAATTCTCATATAACAATAGTTATTAGGCGAGCATCCAGATGGCACCATTCAAAGCTTTGTATAGGAGCCATAGATATCTTATTAGATGGTTTGAGCTTATGGAAGCTAAGCCCCTAGGGATAGACTTAGTTCAAGAGACCTTAGAAAAAGTTCATTTGATCAGAGAATGGTTGTTGGCAACTCAATCCAGGCATAAATCATATGCAGACAACCAACGTCGAGACTTGGAGTTCGTGGTCGGTGATCATGTATTTCTATGGGTATATCCCACAAAGGAAGTGGTGAGGTTCAATAAGTGAGGAAAGCAGAATCCTCGCTATATAAACCCTTTTAAGATTCTAGAGAAAGTTAGAATAGTGGTCTATAGATTGGCACTACCTCCCAATCTGGGCTATCCATCTACCCTTCCATGTTAGCATGTTCAAAAAGTACATGCCTGATCAATCTCATGTGCTCATGTCGCAGCAGTCCAAGTTGAAAAGAGTTTGTCATATAAGTAAGAACCGGTTTACCATCGTGGATAGATAGAACAAGAAGCTTAACTCAAAAAGGAGGTAACCTTAGTGAAAGTCGTCTAGAGTAACCATTTTGATTTCTCCATGTTTGTGAGTTAGGGTGTTTATGTTCTTAGTTGTTGTCAAGTTTGGATACTCTCCTAATGTAAATAGAGTTGTTATAGTGTTAGTATAGACTATTCATGGGTTTTTGTTACCTTTATAGTAGACATTGGTGTCATTCCTATGCCCAGAGCTCCATTGGTCAAAGGAGGTCACCTCAGTGAAAATCATGAATATTTTCCAATGCCATGTTTACCCCAATGCTTTCTAGAATTATATATTCATGAAATTATGCTTATCAATTTAGAGTTGGACCCCAATTATGAAATTTACATGAAAATTATTTAGTTTTTATGATTTTAGTTTTACGGTATCTATAGATAAACAAATAGTGAGTTAACTGTGAGATTGCTAGCCTTGGTATCAAGTTGTTCGTCCAAGGGCAATCTTGCCTATCACGACCTAATCTGGGAACGTGATTAGCATGTGAGGAATTTCATCCCCACGTAAGCTTTTTAGGTGATGTGTTTCTCTAAATACATAATTTATCAAAAATTTCATATTTAAAACATGTATTTTCCTGAACCACAATCAATTTCTCTATTTAAACATAATATTCGAAGTTATAAAAATTAAAGTATTTAACATATATAGCTTTGAGAGCATCTAATTTTTTTCTTTTGCTTTGAAAATCTAGTTAACACTTGAAAACCAAATCATAATTCGTATTTGACTCATTATACAAATCCCAATCATAGTCTACAAATTTAAACCCATACTTGAAATCCGTAAACATACATGGATGTTCATAACTCTGAAATTAAATACATAATCTCACAATAATATATGGCTTGGATCCTGCCTACAAATCTACTAGAGCACTTTACTCTAACAAAATCCTAATCTAATCCTTACTGCAAAGTAAAGCTCACCATTGGATGTGGGCTCCTGGATCGGTAATGAACTATATTTATACCTGAACTATGAGGAGGAAGGGAGAAGGGTGAGTCAATTGACTCAGTGAGTGGATTCTCATCCATCACCTATATAGGACAACCAACAGGATCTATATGTAATATATATACATGCAACAAACATAAAACCATTTGTTATTTACACGCGTAGTTATGTAGGAAAACAATTCTTCATTTTAGGCCATCATAAAATAAAATCATTTTTGAATTCAAATTCTATCATGAAATCATTTTAACTGATGTACGGTAAATCTTCAAAAAATAGTAAACTCTGATACCTATATACATGGTGTAATAGCAAAAAACTGAATTTCTAATTATGCATATTAAATATGACATAACAAATATCTCTGGTTTCTCTTGGGGCACCTCACTAGGTCCTCAATTTATCTGATCATGGGCACCTTATTAGGTCCTGAATTTCTCTCTTCTTTGGGCACCACACTAGGTCCCAATTTCTCTATTCTCTGGGGTGCTCACTAGGTCCTAAATTTCTCTAATTACTTTGGAACCTCTGGATTCATATAATTCTAACAACCTGACTTTAGTATAACTGTGGCTATAAAATCATACCCAACGAATCACCACTTGTAGGCACTGTGATTTCAAGAGCCCACATAATATGTATCTAGCAGTTGCTATGAATCATCCTGAATTCCATACTTCTTAGTTTCATGAAAACTCTTAAGAACTAGTTTGTGCATAAATCAATAAATCTAAAAACTATTAAAAACTCTTAGTACTTTGAGAGCTTTGAATCCATATAACTTTAATAGTTTGATCTTAGCATAACTATAGCTATGAAGTCCAAGAGATCACCTATTTGTAAATATTGTGATTTCAAAAACCTAGAGTATGTAGCGCTAATTGCTATGAATCATATGAAAATCCATACTCTAAATTTCATATGATTGAAATTCTAAATCATATCTTAGCAAAATACTTTTATCAGCTTGATAACCCTAGTGCCATACTTCAAACATCCTATTTCATAATCTTGAAAGCTCTGAAAATATAATAACATCTCTGTTCATAAAACTAAGTCATACTTTGTTCAACATTCTTGCCAATATATCTTAACTGATACTCTAATAACATATCCTGAAATCCAAAGTCTTGAAACATAGTGGTATCATAAACTCTTAAAAACATGTTTGATAAAATAGCAACTTGCTAAATCATATATTCTTCCAATAATCATTTCATGAGCATATAAAACATTGTCATGACATACATTTGTCCAAGTCATGGTCCCATGGTTTTCTAAAAACATATTTTCATGCTAAATCAAGAGATTTATAACTCTTTCAAACTTGGCATATTTGTAAAATCACATTCACATCATATCTCTACTTGTAGGTTCACATCTATACATATTTTCATCTCGAATGCTATATTTAACAATCATAGTGCATCAAACATAATTATAATGTCTAAATTAAGTTCATGAGTTTGAACATACTCACCGTTTGGAGCCAAGAGTGTGTAGGTACTACCAACTTGACCTTGGAGGCTTGCAATGACACCAACAATTGCCATAAAGTAACATAAACTAATTATTAATCTCTAGACAACTCTAAAACAACTCTATGAACATTGGGAGAGTGCCCCACTTGACAACAATGAAGAATAACAATAGCCCAAACTCAAGAAAGAAAGAAGAAGGAGGAGCTCTAGCATAAACCATGAACAATCCTTACCTTGAAGCTTGGAGAAGGTATGATTAAGAGAAGATGAAAGTGAAGGGAGGAAATAAGGGTTGGGGGTGAAGGGTTTGCATTGCTAGAGAAAAATGTGTATGGGAGGGAGTATATATAGGGTTAGGGGCATTTTAGTGTAACTACATCGTTTTGGACATTTGTCAGCATGGGGTCTTCATCAGCAAACATGCTATCCACCTACTCATCAGAGAACTGCCTAGCCTCTTGCTCGTTGTAGTGATCATGTTTGCACTAAAAATGCAGACTTAAACAAAAAGATGATTTTCTACAATCTAGAGGTTTCCGGGTTCCCCAAGGGCTATGCTAGGCTTAGTTAAGGACACATGGATCTAAGGCATCACACCTGCCCCATTTAGAGATGTATAGCTAGAATGAAACCTGGTTAGGTGTCAAATATGGGACCTTGTTAAGTGCCATTTAGAGAGCATAACTATGTATTATCAGGTATGCATATATATATATATATATATTTTGTGTTCTTTATTAGTTATTAGATGTCTCATGATTTACATGATTTCTCATATACTATACTATAGAAAAAATAAGTACAAAAACATGTCCAAACATGCGTAAAAAATTCAACACCATGTTGTGGTGGTGGTGTGCAGCCCAAGGCTCCTCATTGTCTCAATACTAGTGGTGGAGATAGCTATAGTGTCCTGCCTGTCCGCTCCAAGTCCTTCCTTTCCTGTCTGACTGCCATAGCGATCTTGCTTCACCCTGCTTCCATTGGCTGCACCTTGTTGACCACTCCAGTGGTCTTGGACCGCTGCTTTACCTTGGATCCATGCTTTGACTTCTCTTAACCTGGCGGTCCTTGCTGGGGTAGCAGTCTTAACTATAAAAAATCCAAGTGTGAAGGTTGTTTTGAGTCCTTTTCGCTCTAACGCACCAACCTTAGAAGTCCTTGTTACCAAACAATGCTCATACAAGGACAATAAAAGCATAGGTAATCCTAAAATATGATTATTCATTTAAAATGGTGCTATTAGCCATGAATATGTCCAATGATGCATAATGAGGACTAAACACAAATCCACAATTTATCAATCAATTAAGCATAGCTATGATGCAAAATGTGCATAGTTAGAAAGAAAAATGAGTGCATAAATACAAACCATCAATAATATTTAAATTATGAAAAAAAAGTTGATGTGGAAGTTAAATTATGATGTTGGGAATCACAACGAAACAATTCTCCCGAATGTTATGAGGACAAAAGTGGGAGATGGCTCCACAACTCTCTTTTGTCATGATACTTAGGTTGGTGAAACACCAATCTAAAAGAAAAATTCCCAGATTATTTTCAATTTCAACTCAGAAAAATGCAACTATTGTGCCTGGAGGTTATTGAGAAAATGGAATGTGGAGGTAGAAACTTAAGTGGTGGAGGTTCTTGTTTACTCAAGAAGAGAATTTGTTGTCTAAACTTCTTCTAGCCATAAACCAAAATAAACTTGTGGAGGGTATGGAAGACGAGTGCATTTGGAAATATAATTTGTTTGGTAGTTTTTGTTTCCTCTTTCTTTTTGCAGGTTTTTAAAAAGGCCACATCTTCTTCGGAATAGATGGTTGCTCCCGACATACTGAACTTTTAATGTGGTTTATTTTCAGGACCACCTTAATACTAAGGATAGGCTCTGGAGGATTAACTATATTCCTGTGACTCATGTGAATTGCCCTTTGTGCTCTTTCTAGAGGAATCAATTGAGCACCCTTCTGCTCATGCTTAGTGCCCTCATCTATATGGTACAAATGCTTTAGTGTCTAGAACTTATCTACATGTATTCCATCTAATCTTGTTAGTTTTTATGATGCTTGGTGTGGTGCCCCTTTTAGAGGATTTGATAAAAAGATTTGGATATTTCTTCTTTATGTGGTTAGTTGGTCTATTTGGTGGAAGATGAATAGGATTGTGTGTGAAGGTTGTAAGTCGGCTTAGGAAGTGAAATTTCAGAATATTTTGGTGAGATTGGGCTATTGGACTAAAGGCTAATGGGATGAACTCCCCTTGAAATAATGTTTTATTACTATTATGGTTCTGGTTAGAGTATGGCAACCTTAGCTTCTTTTGTTGAACTATATTCATTTTTATATTTATCTTTGGCATGTACATTGGCTCGTTCTTCATGATTCCCTCTGTTAGCTCCAAAACTCTTCAGAAAGCTCTATAGCTTGTGTTTTGAGTGATAACAAAGCAAATTTTTTAAAAATGTTTAGTCAAAAGGACTAACATTTCAATTGAGTTTCTAGCACTTAAACAAAACTATTCTTACTATATATAAATTCAATGATGACATATTTTTCACAATAGCATATTTTAACATGATTATAATCTTATTCAAAGATATTCAAAGCTTAAACGATGTGAAAAATAGTTTAGAAAATGAATTAGTATATTTAGAGACTCAAGGAAGTGCTAGCAAGCATTAGAAACCACATTTGTAACATCAGAAACTATCACACTTATTCAGAAAGCTTAATAATCAATGAAGAAATGTTTTTCTTGAGCAAATCGTGATCAAAATCTTCAATCTATATAAGAATCAACTCTGAAGACATCTCCTAAAATGGTGAAAAAATTCCTATCAAGCTCAGAGTTATGCAAGGAAAATCAACAAGAAGATCATAACTGAGAAACATAAGAAAGCACACACATTCAGAAATACTTTACAGAAAAGGAGGAAAATTCAAATTCAAATAAAGTCAACTCTCAAAAAGCACTAATAGTGACACAATACTTTTGTACTTGGTCAAGTACCTTAGCTTTTAGAAGAAGAAGTTCAGAAACCATATCCAGAAAGTAAAAAGGTTTTGAATATGCATTAAAAAACCACATTTTACAACACATTTCTGCAAATACAAAAGTGGCTCTGACATAGTTGTGCTATCTTCTAAGGACAGTTCCTAAGGCACAAAAAAAGATCAACACGCATCAAGAAGAAGGGAAACCAAGGGACAATGATCTAATTCAAAACCAAGTATAAAAGGAGGTGACCTTCTTACAAGAGAAGAACTTTTGAAGAGAAAACTTTTACCCAAAACTTTTACTAAAAATCCTTTGCATTAATCTTTCTCATTTTCTGGAAGTTCATTGCATCTTGTAATCAGTTTTGTAAAAATATTCTTTCTAGCTTTTATTAGATAACTTTTTCTTCTTAGGAAGAATTTTAGAAAGAAGTTGCTCAAAGTTTTAAATTCATACACTATTTTATTCCTAGAAAACATGAGTGTAGTTTTAGTTGGAGTGTACTAACCAAACTAAAATCTTTGTATCCTGAAGGAAAGATCATTGTGAGGTTAGCTTGAAGAGTTAAGCAAAATGAGTACTTAGAGTAAGAGTAAATTGGAACTACTACTCACTAAATAAAGCTTGAGAAGACAATCCAAAGACTATTTCACTTTTTCTAGATTGAGAAAAGGTTGTTAGTGGAACTTAAAGATTGTTAGAACTGGATGTAGGTGTTGGCTAAACCAGGATAAAGATCATTGTGTAATATTTTCTATCTCTCTTAATCTCTTTACTATTCATCATTTGTGTTTGATTGTGCTATACATATCTGGATAACATTTTGAATAGTTTTTGAGTTTTTCACTCAGTTCAAAAAGTAGCTTTCTAAACTACACTAATGAATTTTCCATTGCTTTTAAGTGAGAAACTCGATAGACTTTGGTTGGAATTTTCAGAAAGTATAAAGAAGTTAAAGCACGATTCAACCCCTCCTTCTCGTGCTATTTTCAACCTACAATTAGCATCAAGGCTCATGCCTCTAAGGGTTGAACATTAAAACGATTGCAGAGGCAAAGATTCTAAAGATATATGGCACACAACATTCACATCATAGAAGGATACTCCATAAATAGACGTCCATTCTTTGATGGTGGAGACTATGCCTATTGGAGAGATAGGATGGGTTTGTTTGTCATATACACAAGTCTTGTAGGAGCTATTCAAGAAGGAGATTATACTCCTATGGAAGAAGTTCCAAGAACTAAAGCCCTCTACTTCAAGAGAGATTCCTAGGACCAAATGGACAAAGCAACACAAAGTAAGAGTTCAATTGAACTCTAAAGCTAAATATCAGCTCACCTATGTACTAAGCAAAGCTAAATATGACAAAATCATTACTTGTGACATAGCAAAAGAAATCTGAGACAAACTACACGTGCTATATGAAGGAGCAGGCTAGGTCAAGGAGACTAAGATAAGCATGTTGGTACATTAATATGAAATGTTCAACATGACTGAACAAGAGATATAGACGACATGACCACCAGGTTCATGCACATTGTAAACCAACTTAGGTAAGAAATACTCAAACTCTGAGATTGTGAGAAAGATCCTGAAAAGTCTTCTCTCCAAATGGCTTCCTAAGGTCACAGACATCACTGAAGCTAAAGATCTTCAAACCATTAGCCTAGATGCACTCATTGGGTCCCTCGAAACCCATGAGGTTGTACTCTCTTGAAGTCCATGGTGAAGCCAGGAAAATGGGTAAATTTGTAGCCTTGAAGTCTTCTCACAAGAAGCAAATCAAAGGTAAAACAAAGAAAGTTGAAACCTCTTATGAAAAAGAAGACTTAGAATAAGAATCTGAGGGAGAAGATGGAGATGAAATCTCCATGCTAGTAAGAGAGTCAAAGCCTGGAAGAGCATAATCAGGAAAGAGAAAGGATGTCAGCTTCAGAAAGGACAAAAAGGGCAAAGGAAAAATGGAGAACGTGAGATGCTACAACTGTGGTAAGAAGGGACACTTCAAAGAGATTGTCCAAGCTCAAGGATCCACAAAATAAGTTCACTCCTAAGAAAAAGGGAATGGTTGCTACTTGGAGTGACTCAAAAGAAGAAAATAAAGGATAAAAAAGCCAAGATGAGCTTGAAGATATTGCCAACCTATGCTTCATAGCTGATTACATATCTGAAGGAGAAATAGAGGTGAACAAAACTTTAGAAATATATCCTTCGTATGATGATCTTTTAGCATTATATGATGAGTTGCTTGAGAATTCTCAGACTTTAACTTCTCATTATCTTCTCTAGAAAGAATCATTAGAAAGTAACTTTAAAGCTTGACAAAGTGAAACTGATTATGAGAACCTGAGGCTTGAGAAAAAGAAAATACATGGATAAAATAAATGTTTAAATGTTAAAATCAAGTCCTTGGAAAGTGAAGTTTCTAATAAAGATCAAAAAGCCCAGAAAAAATTTATAAACTTAATAAAACTTCAAAGCTTCTCAAATCAGACTTAGAAAAATGGTAAATGGCTCTAAATTTCTGAACATGATGCTTGGAGGTCAAAGACCGTAGTTTCAAAAATGGGATTGGGATATGAGACTGGATTGATGAAAAAGCTAAAGTAAGCTCATATAAGAAAACTAAGATTAAAACATCCTATAATTCTATTATAAGAAGGGGCATCAACATGAAAAATGCTTTAAGAAAAAAAATAAAAGGGTCAGAAACTTCCCCTAAAGGCAACTAACCCAAGAGGACCCAAGAAAGTATGGTTACATAAAATAAAAAATCATTTTTGTTAAGGTGTGTCTAAGAATGCACATTGAGAAAGATGACAAATGGTACATGGATAGTGGCTACTCTAGACATATGTCAGGAAGAAGAAAATGGTTCAGAAACTTGAGGCCCAAGAATTCAAGTTTTGTGAAATTTGCTCATAGACGTAAAGCCAAATTCATAGGCATTGGAAATATTGGTAATGATGATTCTCACCAAATTTATGATGTATTACTTGTTGATGGTCTAGATAATAACTTGTTGAGCATCGGTCAATTTTGTGATCAAAGCCTTAATGTCTGGTTTAATGTCAAAGCATGCCATGTGATGAATCCCACTTCTGGACAAGTCATATTATCTGGTAAGAGACATGATAACACTTATGTGTTATTCTTGGATGACCTTCTAGATCAAGATGTAAAATGTCTTGCATCCTTCATGGATGATAAGTGGTTGTGGTATAAAAAACTTGGTCATGCTCATATGAAGTAAATTTCTGAGCTATCTAGAAAAGGCTAGTTAAAGGCCTACCAAAGATCAGTTATGACAAGGATTCTGTAACGTTGGGGATGAGGCAAGGAGTGATCGCGTGTGAGAAGGCACGGACAAGGAGCGGCTCCTGCCTCCAAGCGGAGGGGTACATGAATGAACCGATTACACACCCGAATGAGAGGGATCCTAAGTCTGTATAGGTATGGGACTATACAGTTAAGGAGGGCTTATATGAATTGATTGATACTATCTATGCCACAAAGATGCATCTTTCTTTTCGATAGCCCATCACGAAAGAACTCCCAGTTAAGTGTGCTTGACTTGGGGTAATTTTGGGATGAGTGATCTCCTGGGAAGTTTTCCAGGAAGCATGTGAGTGAGGACAAAGCACATGAAAAGACCCGTGTTGATTTATAGGGACAGTCGTCAATCCATAAAGCGCAGGGGATGTTAGATTCAACTTGTGATTTATGTGAGAAAGGCAAGCAAACCAAGGCTTCTTTCCACAACAAAAAGGCGGTGTCAACACAAAGCCACTAGAACTTTCACATATGGATCTTTTTGGACTAACCAGGACTGCTAGTCTTGGAAAAAGATCCTCCTTGTCAAAGTGGATGATTTCTCTGAATTTACATGGGTTATTTTCTTCGCATCTAACAATAAGGTGGTTGAGAAATTGAAAGTTTTTGCAAAAAGAGTTTGTAACAAAAAATATTCTCAAATTACTTCCATGAAATCAAACATGGAGGAGATTTGAAAATCAAGATTTTGAAAACTTTTATGAAAACCATGGCATTTTTTATGAGTTTTCTCCTCCTAGAACTCCCCAACAAAATGAGGTAGATGAAGGAAAAAATAGCTTGCAAGAAATGGCAAGAACAATGCTCTTAGAAAGTAGTTCGTCAAAAGGTTTTTGGGCAAAGGTTGTCAACACCTCTTGCTACATCTAAAACGAGATTTATTTTTTTTAAGACCAATCCTCAAGAAAACTCCTTATGATCTTTGGAAAAGAAAAAAACCCAACATATCTTATTTCCATATCTTTGATTCTAACAATTTCATTCTTAACACCAAGGACAACCTTGTAAAGTTTGATCTTAAGTGTGATGATGGAATTTTCTTCTAGTATTTTTCAGTCTCTAAAACTTATAATGTATACAATAAGAGAACACTTTTTGTTGAAGAGACTATCCATATCAAGTTCAAAGAATACAAGAAGGACTTTGCTCATGATCTAGTTTGTAACACCCATCCTACTATAGTGCTATGCTTGAGTCATAACATTATAGTAAGTAGTAGTTACCTATAAATTTTTTTCTTTTTCTTTTGACTGTATAAGTTACATATGTATGAGTTGTAATAAGTAGGAGCCTTACACTAAAATCCATACAAATTTTCTCGTGTTTCGCAATCCTTTAGCATAATAATCAGCATACAAAATAGCAGAAAATATAGTGTGCATGCCAAAAAGTCAATCACACGATAATGTACATCTTATATCACATTCGTAGTAAGTGTAGTCATACAGTTGCACTATATGCTTTCACTCCTAATTTCATCTTGTATTATAAATAACCCTACCCTGGTCCTAAAGTGACCACCTAGTCCAGGTTAAGGCCTAACAAAATACAACCAACCATATATAGATAAACCTAACTCCTCAGTCAGTGGCTCAACAAAAGGTCAGACATAAGAGCCCATGATAGTCAAATAATATGAGGGACCTTAAGCCATACTATGTTTATAAACAAGCTGGATACACCATAACTAGTCAAGTAAGTGGAGAGTAGTGCCCATTAGGCACATTAGGTAGGTAGCCCTGCCAGTCCCTATTACCTTAGGAAGGAGTAAAGGAACTAGAAGATGTCTCCTCTGACGGGTCAAACTCACCATTATCAGGTTATGGTGGTTGTTGTGGATGAGTCATATACAGCGAAAAAGTAGGAAAAAGGGATGCTGGATCAAAAGTAGGACTCATAACGGTAGCAAATGGGCAAGCAAATAGTACATAAACATAGATACAAGAATCAGCGACCAGGTACAGTGACCCTAACTCAGAGTCATAATACCACTGCAACTAGCATCTAAGAAAGAACACGATCGAGGCCATCTATATAAAATACATCATACAATAGGGATGAGAATCAATGATTCCAGGAGGAAAATACCAGCCTACTACTCAATGATATTCAACTTAATGCAAGACAAGCAAAGAAACTTTAGTTATTTATATAATGGTCTCATTTGTTAGTGTCATTATTTCTTATGGCTTAATTTTATTAGAAAATTTTAAACTTAATGATAAAATTCATAGGACTCTTTTGATATACTTCTTTGTGGATCGTCCTGTCAATGATGCAACGTCATCGCGTTATAACTTGATAGAGTTCACTAGATGGAGTACATCTACTACATCTCATCTGAATAGCCTCGCTATTCTTTCTAGGACATCCCTTCTCTCATAACGATGTAACGCCGTTGCGATTATAACCTGATATAGTTCCAAGTGTGTAGCACGTCTACTACTATCCATGAATCCATGAGCTTACCATTAAGCAATTAATATTACATGAGATTGATTTTTCTTAAGTTTCCTTTCTTTGTGTGCATTTTTATCATTTTTGTAAAGTTTCTCATAGTTGTTGAGTAAGATTTATTCTGAAAGAAGTCTATTGTTCATACTTTACTTTGAAATTTTTCCTTGAAATCCACTTAAACTCTTATGAAATACTATATTAAAATCTCTTGAATATGTATAATGTCTCTCTTTTAACTTCTATGAGATATTTCCCATAACATTTGGTATACTGTTGTGATGTTTTTTCACAAAGTCTACTAGGCTTTTAATAGGCTTTTATACTATCAATAATTCTGGTACATCTCTTGCTTATCAATAATTCTTATCAATTCTTCAACGATTAAACCAAGTTCCCTGATGGATTTCAAGCTATTTCCACTATGAATCACATTCCTTGGACAATAATTGCTCCTAAATTCTCAAAGATATAAGTCAAGTCTTGCTACCACTTTTTGAAGCTTTGATTATTATGTATAATAAGATCATGTACCCATGAATTGATGCTATAAAATTTCAACACACAAAATTCCAGCACATGAAATTCCAATACACAAGACTTCATAATAATCCAAGCACTTATAAATTCTGAAATTCTGAAATAAAAATTCAGGTTGTTTGTATACATAATCTCATCACAACTTAATCCATCATAGGTTCTAAGATTTGGTTTCAAATTTTTTAGCAAGTATAACCTCAAAAATTCAAGCACTTATCTTAGCAAAATAGCCAAACATCATGAAGCAAAAGATTAGAATAATTTCCTACCTTCCTCAAGCTTTTTCTCTAGTTTATCAAGCCTCAAACCTCTTTCTTTCCACCCCTTATTTTTGTGCTGCCAAGGGGACCAAGTGAAAGGAAAAACAAAGTTTTCAATTGATCTTGGTATATAAAAGATGTTCTTGAAGTAGTTTAGATGCTTACCTATGAGTATCCTTTGTGGTTAAGGTGGTTTGATGGAGTTTTTCCAGGAAACGTGTGAATGAGGATAAACCACGCTGAAAAGACCCATCTTGGTTTGTAGGGATAGTCATCAATCCATAAAGCGGTAGGGATGTTACAAATGGCATCAGAGCCTGCCTCTCCAGTATGGTGTGGTTCGGGGGCGAGCTAATGGAAAGTTGATAGGCATGTACGCCTGGGACGAAGGCGGGGAGTGATCACTAGTGTAAGAAGGCACGGACAATGAGTGGCTCCTCAGGCTTCTAAGCGGAGGGGTGCATGAATGAACCGATTACACACTAGAATGAGAGAGATCCTAGAGGTGTAGGTATGGGACTATACAGTTAATGAGGGCTTATATGAATTGATTTGTACTACTTACACCAACAAGATGTATCTTCTTCGGTAGCCCATCATCAAAGTACTCCATAGTTAAGCGTGCTTGGCTTGGAGTAATTTTGGGATGGGTGACCTCCTAGAAGTTTTCCAGGAAGTGTGTGAGTGAGGACAAAGCACATGAAAAAACCCGTGTTGGTTTGTGGGGAAGGTCAATCCATAAAGCACAGGGGATGTTACATAGTTTATCTAGAAGAAGACCTTAGAAGCTGAGTCTCAAGAGTCTTGAGAACAAGCAAGAGAAAGCACAATCTTTAGAATGTAAGTTCCAGAAAGTGAATAATTTAGAAAAATTTCTCCGACTCCAAAGCCTTCAAAAGTTGACTTTTCTAAACATGAGGAAGAACTATCTAAAGACCAAAGAGATACTGTAGATCAACAAGGGTATAGAAACTTGACAGAGGCTATCGAGACCTCCTCGAATTTGAATTAAATAGTTCAAGTACCGAATACGCCAAAAATGTAGTTAGAGTGTAACTTAAGGAGGCTATGTCATTTAGTTGGAATTTGGGAGCTTTTTGAGAATTAAAATTAAAGCAATTAAAATTAATTGAGACAAATCAATAATTAAAGGCATTAGTGCAAAGTATTGCTAAGATTGGAATTAATTATCACAGACCAAATATTAAACACATTAGTGACTATTAGTTACTATGCAATTATACTAGCGATCAATCGACCTCTAGAATTTGATCAATGCAAATAACTAATAAACGGAATCCCAATTTATTTAGAAATCACATTGATTTAATATTCCAATTGCTATAGTCTAACCGCCAATGGGAAGGTTAATTCTAATGTTTTCTTTCAAACACAAACCAATTGATCAATCAATTTATGCCCAAGGAGTTTCCCTAAATGATGATCGCCAATTTAGTTATTCTAATAAAAATTGTAATAATCGCAATAATAGTTATAAGAATAAAAACTAATAAACATTGAGAAAATAATGCGAGAAAATAATGCATTCAACATAAAAAGAGTCTCAAACATCATCCTAATCCATTCAAAAACCCTTAAGTAGCAAGAAAATCTACTCCTCCACATCTGGAGGATTACAATAATGAAATTAAAATACTTGAAGATAATAGCAATGATCCTTGTAAAATATCCAAGAACAAATCAAAGTCATTAATGGAGTCCCTAAAAAGAGAAGAATAGAGAAGAAGATAGAAAGAGAAAATGGCTGCCAAAGGCAAAAAACAACTAAGTCAAAAGTAGGTTAAAAATCTGTGCTAATCCTATTTATATTGTATACAAAAAATAAGCCAAGTGGGGCCTAAAATTAGGCAAAAATTTGGTTTATGCGCACTGTCACATGAATACTACGGCGTTAAATGAGCATTGTAGCGTTTAGCAGTGAGTTACACTCTTTAAAGTCTTTTTTCAAGCACTGTTAAGCACAGTGCTCGTTGAGGCTGCAACTCTTGGGTAAAATTGACATCTTCACGTATTTAGTCAGTTTGACCCCTTAAACATCTGAATTTGTCCTTGGCAGTAGAAATATTGATTGTATCCCTTTGAATAAGCTTTTCAACGCCACAAAAGTCACCTCAATCGAATATTTGTAGCTTCAGATATTGGCAAAATATGAACTATAGGTCAAGCTGGATAGCATCAAACATCAGTAACCTTTAATTTTACAACTTAATTTTCACTATCATGCTCTTAGAATTGGGTTTTGAGTTGAACATGAAAGTTTTAGAAGACTTATTGAGCTTTCCAAAACATGTTTATTTCTCTCAATCTGATCCTTTAGAGAAAGACATAGATTCTCCATTACAATACTTCTGCAAATATGCTCAAATGAGCTCAAGAACTCTTATATTTAGCTTCCAAATTGATCACAAGCTCATGCACCTCTATGATCTTCATACACTAACATGAAATATCCCTTTAACAAAATTACGCTTACATGGAGGATTACAAGCAGGGAAGCTCTAAAACATATTTATTCATCAAAATAGTGCAAATAATCATGATCATACTCAATCATACCAATGCGGACTAAATACAAATCAATCAAATGTCAACCAATTAAGCAAATAAATGATGCAATATGCCTAGAGTTACATAGGAAAAAATGGTGTATGAATGCAACCCATCAAAACTATATAGGAGTTTCTGACTTTAAGGTTTCTCATAATCAAGTTCCTAGGGACATTTCAAGGGGTGTAAGAACAAGATCATTCCTCATATATGAAACCAATTGTGATTTCATATGCACCATTGAACTAGAAAATATTGAAGATGCTTTGAATGACCAAAGTTGGAGGAAACTATGCAAGAAAACTGGATCAATTTGAGAAAATAAAGTTTGGACACTTGCAAGAAACCTAAGGGAAAAACCATCATTAGAACTAAATGGGTGTTAGAAACAAGTTGTAAAGCAAGATTGGTTGTATAACGTTATAATTAACAAGAGGGAATTGTTTATGATGAAACCTTAGCACCAATAGCAAGACTTGAAGCCATCAAAATGCTACTTACTTTTGCAGCTTTCAAGGGATTCACTCTATACCAAATATATGTGAAGTTTGCCTTCTTAAATGGATTCCTTTATGAAGAAGTTTATATAAGGCAGCCTCTAGGATTTGAGAGTGAAGCCCTTCCCAACCATTTCTTTAAGTTAGCAAAGGCACTCTATGGTCTGAAACAAGCTCCTAGAGGTTGGTATAAAAGACTGAGTACTTTCTTACTTAAGAATAGGTTCAAACGAGATAATGTTGGCACAACTCTATTTACTTTAGAACAAGAAAATCACTTTCTGGTAGTCCAAATATATGTTTGTGACATTATATTTGGAGTTATTGACCATTCTCTATGTGAAAAGTTTTCTAAGCTCATGCAAAATCAATTTGAGATTAGCATGATAAGTGAACTTTAGTTCTTTCTAGGACTTCAAATAAAAAACAAAAAGAAGGAACCTTGATCCATTAAGAAAAATACACAAAATAGCTCTTGAAAAGGTTCAACATGGATAGAGCAAAACCCATAAGCACCCCCATGCATCCATCTCAAGTCATTGATGCAGATGAGAATAGTGAGAAAGTATCAGAAAGTAATTATAAAGGAATGATTGGATCACTCATTTATCTTACGCAACTAGACATTCAATTAAGTGTGGGTACTTGTGATAGAGTTCAAACTACCCAAGCAATCACACTTAACATCAAAAGAAATATGAGATATTTAGTTGGTACTACTAATCTTGGCTTGTGGTATGAGAAAGGTACTTCTAGCAAGATTGTAGGTTTCTATGATGCTGATTTTGCTAGAGCAGAGTGGATAGAAAGAACATAAGTGGATGTTGCTTCTTCTTTGGAGAATACCTCGTCACTTGGTCATGCAAAAAGAACACAATAGCTCTCTCAAGCAGAAGCTAAATATGTTGCTATTGCAAACTACTACATGCAAATGTTGTGGATCAGAAACCAACTGGAGGACTATCACTTGAGGTATTCCAAGATCCCTATCTTAAGTAATAATACTAATGCTATTAATCTTGCAAAGAACCCAATTCAACACTCCATATCCAAACATATTGACATTAAACTTCACTTTATTAGAGGTCATGTTCAGAAAAGTGATATTGAACAAAATTTTTTGTTATTTGAAAAACTTTTTGAACCTTAAAAGTTTTTAGAACTTGAATTTCATGCATTTCTAGAGTCCCCTAAAGAGACTCTAAATTGAGGCCTTTTGAAGAACTTCATCAAATCAAGTTCAGAAAGTGGATCAAAGGTTCATAATTTGGTTAGAACGTGATATATTAGTTTAGAAAGTGCTTCAAATTCATATACCACTCTTGGTTTCTAAAAAAGGTTCAAAAACCACTTTAGTTTCTGAAGTGATATTAATGGCAGAATAATTCCTACATTTTGATTTTCTCTCTCCCACGTCTTGTCAATTGTCAATCTTTTAGTTACATCTAATTAATAACTCCCTATACTTAAACTCCTTACCTTCAAACCCAAACCTTTTTCAAAATCGTTTCATATTCCTCTATAAACCCTTACTCCCTCAACCTCTCTTCATCACAAACCTCAATCCAATAACCATTTCTAGATCAGAATCAATGGCTGAAGGAAAGCAATTGGATCTCCTTGCCACCAAGAGAGGAACCTTCCATATGTATAATGAGCCCCTCATGCAAGAACACTATGCCAACAACTTCTCACTCAGAAAAGCCGCCCTGGAAAGACGTTGAGGAGGGAACCTGAATGAGGTCGCCATTCTAAAAAAGGTTTTCTCCTTCCAAGGATGGGAATACTTGAAATCTCTGCTAGAGTGTTTTCGGGAATGGTGAATACCTTCTACTCCTATCTAGAAGGAAGTTTAGAAATTACCCTCAAGGCCACTATTCAAGACTCCTTCTTCAGGTGAGACGTCAAGGGTTGTACAACATTGTCAGAGCACCTCCTCAGGGATCACATGCTTTGCTCACAACTCTTGGCTTCAATCCCTTGGTCCAGTGAGAAAAGTTCCAAGGTATCTCATTGACTCTCCTAAGCCTCATGAGATTACAACTGCCATATTGAGTGCAAGGACCAGAAAAGTTTTTCCTGTTATCCAATTTACCATCCTACCAAGATTAGGAAGCACGGATGTGCTAGTTGGTATGGATTGCATGTTGCTCTACTATCTGTTATCCAAGAATAAGGTGAATATACCTAGGCTGACCATGGATTACATGCTTAGTGCAATCACCTAGGATAAAAGGAATATTGTTGTTGTCCTTTGTGGGATGCTATTAACAAAGGTGTTTCGGTACATGGGATACCCTCTTGGAGAAGAGTGGTATGAGTTCATATTGGGTATTGATTTCACCAAGACTTCATTCAAAACCATGAAGAGAACAAAGAGCATGGCAGTTAAAATTAGTGCAAAGAGGCACAATTCCAAGGTAAGAGAAAAGAAAATGAAGAAAGCTATTGAGAAAGCAAAAAAAGAAAAAGAGAAAGGAATAGGAAAAGGAAGCTGATTCTAATTGAGAGAGCACTAAAGAATCAGATGAGATTGAGTTAGTTGAAGTCCCCTTGAAAACATATAGAAGAAACAAGGTCAAGGAAGACAAAAAGTATAAAAGGAATCCTTCTAAGCTTTCAGAAGCTGAGGGTAAGTCCTAGAAAGTAACGCCAAAAAGAAGGTCTGGCAAGCTTTTCATTAGAAGGCAAGACATTGCTTACAAATATAAAAACTTGCCCAAGGATGTTCCCATAGCTGCTTGATTCTGAAAGAAGTGCTTGAGGCTAAATAAGTAGGTTATGTTGTTGAAGACAAGGAGTACTCTAAAGATGAAGATGAGGCAGAAAAACTCTCAAGGAGGGTAAAGTTCTCCAAGAGAAAAGGAGAATGGAGAAGGCTAAGAAAATGGAAAAGCACTAAGGGGATTCAGATCTCTAGTAAAAAAAGATTAAAGTCAATTGTTCCTGAACCCTTTGTGATGATAGAGGAACAATCCTCAATGCCCATGACCTAACAATTTGGGTACACCTCTTTTCCTAATTCTGCTACACCTCTTAGAAGCCAAATGCCTTTAGAAACTTCTTCGACAATAGGATCCACCACTACTCTAGAGGCTCATATGTTATTGGAAAAGGCCATTGAAGTTCAATGAATTCCAAGGAAGCAACCTCTGTTGAAGCCAAGAAAGTGGCTGAAGATGCAGTTGAAAATCCTGAGAAAGTGGGTGAGACCTGCTATAGATGCTAAGAGAGTGGCTTTGAAAACCACTACCAAGGATGAGGATGATTCAATGACTTTGAAGCAAATTCTGAAGTCTGTTTCCAAAATTATGGAAGAAGAATCTCATCTTGAGAGGGAGAGTTCTGAAGAACTTAAGTTATACATGAGTAAACTCTTTTATGTGTTGGAGCCAATTGTTGAAGAGCTTAAGGAAAAGCAACTTACTAGCCTCAACCCAATAACCCTGAAGACAATACCTCAACCTCCACCATCCATCAGAATAACTTCTTTGGAGGAGATGAAGCTTCAAAATAGGCTCTCATCAAGAAGAAGTCTAAGCTCCTCATATTGTTCCTGATAACACTCAAACTACTGCCATTCTAACCTTGAAGATCCAACCACTCCTACTATTGCCACTGCTGAAGTTGAGCAGAAGAAGCTCAAAATCCACCAAAGTCTGGGCATATCATTCCCTTAGACATTCAGAACCAGCACCCAAAGCTATCTCAGCACTAACAATTCACTTACTCAGGCAATCTCAACCTCAACCTGAGCCCCAACCAAATCTCACTTAAGTTCATTGCTATTGCACAACCAAAGACACATAGCTGCCAGATTGGATAAAGTTGAAGACAACAAAGATCTTGGAGTATAACATAGGAGGCATGAGGATTTGTTCTTGTAGATTCTTCATGAGCTAAAGAGGAAGACGAGGCCAGTGATGGTGTGACCTCATGCACACCCTTTTGCTAATGACAAAAGTGGAGAAAAAGAGAGAAAATCTTTTGTGCAAGTAGGTCAAGGGTCAAGCTGAGGGAAGCTTCAGAAAGCTTTAGTTTCCACATATGTGCATATCATATTTTCTTTGCTTTTTCTTTTGTTATTATTGAAACAATCTTTGATCCTGCTTTATGCTTCTAAACAATTATGGTCATTATTACTTATGCTTTGACACTTTTGATAGTTAACACTTATGCTATGACATATTATGATACTCTGATACATTTTGTCTAATATCTTATATTATGCTCTATATTTATATGGTTTAATCATACCCTGATGCATAAGCTTTGAAAATTATACACTAAATACAATGTTTATGCTCTGATATGTATTTTAGAAACTATTATACACTGATACACATGTTTATGCTCTGATATATATTTCAGAAACTATGTTATCATTTACAATTATCAGTTTCATATTCTAGACTGTTGATTATATGCATAAAAACTGATATTGATTCTCTAAGAAAGATGATAGTTCTAAAAAACTTAGAGCAAATTGTGTTGAATCATGAGTTTTGATACAAGATCAGGATCACAATTTTTATCTTTTTAACTTTGATATCCTATTTGATACAATTCAGAAAGTAATAAAACTAACACTCAAACTGTTTTAGCTCAGATAGTTATATTGCTTTGACATAACTTAGAAAATTATTTTCAAAATCAGCTCTGATACTTGCTATTTAAGGTTACTATGTACCTTGAAAAAATCAAGAAACCTTAAGTTAGCTTCTTTCTGAAAGACCATGTTATCATCTTCAACATGTTTTTGAAAGAAAATTCAAGCTCTACACAAGTCTCTAGCCAAAAAAATTATTTCAAAGTATTCTTCAAAAGATTTTCTCAAAATTTGGTTTGTCATTATAAAAAAGGGGAGATTGTTAGCTCCAGAACCTTTCAGAAAGCTCTATAGCTTGTGTTTTGAGTGATAACAAGGTAAATTTTGCTAAAATGTTTTGTATAAAAGACTAATGTTTCAACTTAGTTTTTTTAGCACTTAAAGAGAACTATTCTCACTACATCTAAATTCGATGATGATATTTTTTTCACAATATCATATTTTAACATAATTATAATCTCATTCAAAGAGATTCAAAGCTTAAATGATGTGAAAAATAATTCATAAAATGAATTAGTATATGGTAAAGACTCAAGGAAGTAGCAAGCATCATAAACCACATTTGTAACATCAGAAAGTATAACGCTTGTTCAAAAGCTCAACAATCAATGAAGAAATGTTTTTGTTGAGCAACTCATGATCAAGATCTTTAATCTATATAAGAATCAACTTTGAAGACATCTCCTAAAATGGTGAAAGAATTCCTATCAAGGTTAGAGTTATGCAAGGAAAATCAATAAGAAGATCAGAAACTAAGGAAATACATCAGAAAGTATGAGCATTCAGAAACCATCCTGATGTTAAGAAAAAGAGGGAAAATTCAAATTCAAACAAAGTCAACTATTACTTTTGTACTTGGTCAAGTACCCAGCTTCTAGAAGAAGAAATTCAGAAACCATGTCCAGAACTTAAAAAGCGTCTTAAATATGCATTTAGAAACCATATTTGATAATGGATTTTTGCAACTCAAAAGTGGCTCTAACACAGCTGTGCTACTCTTCTAGAGGATAGTCCCTAGGACACAAAAAGAAGATCGACACATGTCAAAAGGAAGGGAAATCAAGGGACAATTGTCCAATTCAAAACCAAGTATAAAAAAAGATAACCTTCGTACAAGAGAACTTTTGAAGAGAAAACTTTTGTCAGAACTCTTGCTAAATCCTTTATGTTAATCCTTCTCATTTTCTAGACATTCATTACATCTTGTAATCAGTTTTTGTTAAAATCTTCTTTCTAGCTTTCATTAGATAACATTTTCTTTTTAGGAAGAATTTTAGAAAGAAGTCACTCAAAGTTTTCAGTTCATACACTATTTTATTCCCAAAATCTTGAGTGTAGTTTTAGCTGGAGTATACTAACCAAACCAAAATCTTTGTACCCTAATCCAGGAGAGATCACTGTGAGGTTAGCTTGAAGACGCTAGTAAAAAGACTACTTGGAGTGAAAGTAAATTAGAACTACTACTCACTGGATATAACTTGCGAAGGCTATCCAAAGGCTGTCTCACTTTTCCTAGGTCGAGAAAGGCTGTTAGTGGAACTCAACAAGTTGTTGAAAACTAGATGTAGATAGTGTTGGCCAAACCAGGTATAAATATCACTATGTAATATCTCTATCTCTCATCTCTTTACTATTCAGTATTTGTGTTTGATTGTGTTATACATTTCTAGAAAATGTTTTAAACAATTTCTGAGTTTTTCACTTAGTTAAGAAAGTAGCTTTCTGAACCACACTAACAAAATTTTCCACTACCTTCAAGTGAAAAACTTGATTGACTTTGTTGAGAATTTTCAAAATGTAGAAAGAAGTTAAAGCATGATTTAACCCCTCATTCTTGTGCTATTTTCAACCTACACCCTCATGACTTCACAATACGTATTCCATGGGATGATCATGGGTTGTGCATCATGACATGACCATTACATGACATTGTCAGTTTTGGTGTTGTGTTAGTCTATGGTGCATCTTTCTAGACATTATATTTGTGGTCATGTTTTTGGAGTTGCATTCTTAAAAGGTTCCATATTTAACCTAGATAGCAATGCCCAAGGGGTTATTTATGGCTTCAGTTGTAGCTCCTTGTCTTATGTTTTGTTTTGTCTATTTTGATCCTTTTGCTGCTATTTGGGACATTTCTTATGGTTCCTTTTGGATCTTGTTGTTTGTATGGACTTTTGCTCACTAGCATATTTGTTGGTCTGTGCTTTCTTTTTATCGGGGTAAAAAAAAAGAAGAAATCACAACGAAATATAAAATGTGTAACACCCTAACTTTTAACCTCATACACTCGAGTTGCATTTCGGTCAATTATTAGTCGTTACGTCTTTGTTTCAGGTTTTTACTTATCTTTTAAAATACGAGTAGGAAAATATGACTAAATTTTTCTTTTTAAACTTAAAGCTTAAAATGCAAGCCGCGCTTGCGCATAAATACCGATTGATGCACATATGACATAGCAACTAAATGCACATCATCATAGCAATCATAAATAAACCATAGAGTAATCATAACATAACAACGATGTCCTTATAAATATAAGGACACCTAGGGTAACAATTACACCAAGCAACTTTAACTAATGCAAAATATAATATTATCAAAGCTAGACTAGTCTCCATGTTTCCGCTGTGCCTCTGATCTGACTAGATGACGTGATTTCTACGCCTGCTCCTCAAGGAAGATCACGAACATCCGCATCAATCCCGTCTAGAGATGACACGGGAGGGAAAACAAAAGGGGTGAGAATACTTATACAAGATTCTCAGTAGGGCTCCTCGACTTTAACACGAGTGTCATCGTCATCATCCCTAGCCACTTTGGGTTTCATTATGAAAGAGGTGTACATGCATAGGTTCAGTTTTAATTTCTCAAATCCTATTATCCGAAGTGGGTTTCTTTTAGCATGAGTCTTGATGGTATGAATACAGTAGATATTTTATATGTGCATGGCAATGCTTGGGCATGACAGTTCACGTACTCAACATATATCACTTAATCATAAGCACCAATGGAACAACCACGAAACATATGCATGTGCGTCTTTTACTTTATCATAATTGAACTCTTCGAGTTCCTTTCTTAACTTTTCCACCCTCATACTCATCACGAAAATCCAACTAACATGCCGTCCCCAGCAATTTTAAGATGGTCACCAAATCTCCGAATCACCTATTGCTTAGGAATGAGCTCAAACCTAACTTGTCGTCACTAGATTTACATGGGGAAAAGGGGAATCATATCTCGTTCTAGAATCACCCATCATGGGACTTTTCTTTCTTAAAACGCATCAACTGGTTAGGACCAGCGACTTTGTCCACTTCGGTATGGCTCGACGTCTACTTTCTCCTCAACGTATAGGAGAAATGCGTCTCGACATGTCACATTTAAAATCTTTCTTTTCAAAACTTCTTTAAGTCTCTTAAATTTGACGGAAATTCAGTATAATGGTTGTACAAAGAATTTCCTCAAATTTGAGTCATGTCACATCACTCATCTAACATACACACTTTTTCATGCAATTTCTTATTCAAGCAAATCTTTAATATCATATAAGCATGTTCACCCATTCATCTATATCACATAGTCTCATGCATCTCAATCATAACATACATACCGCATTATCATAACAATTATCACATCATATAGTTCACGTATCCTTATACACGTAACATTAACACTCCACACGCTCCCGGATACCATAAGCATATGTTCACTCATATTATATCTCCTATCTCAAAATATCTTATGCTTTGCCCTTATGGGTCTTAAACTTGTATTTCAATTATCCTAATGCTCATTATAAACCTCGATATACCTAAAGGATTATTACTTGCAATTCTCTCTAACTTTTATGCTTACTAACACCTCCAAACAGCATTGCATAAATTAGTTACGATGCTTATTGTTCGATTACGGGTTCTAAATCTACGTCTTTGACCCTTTCTAAGTTTCGTCTTCGCCTAAGGCTTTATATTCAATTCCTAAACCAATTATGAGGAATTCCTACACATATCCACTAATTACAAACCATTTTCCTTAAGTTCAATTATGCTGGAATAGAATTTACAATTTTTGTTTCTAGGTGTTCTAGTATTCTCATTTTAAGTTCTTTCTAGTTACTTGTTCTTTCATAACTTCCCTAAATTGTTCATTGCTTCCCTCAAACATAAAATTACACATTTTAACACCATAAAACAGAATTAGTACAATGGCCAAACAACCAAGGCAGAACTGAAAATATAGCTCACATAAATCACATAATTCCATGATTTTAAATGCATATAAATTGCTAGTTTCCTCTTAGAATAATCTTAGGAACTCAAAACTCTTTTAGAAACCAATCAATCTCATTAAAATCATACAAAAATGGGTGAGGTCAGTAGCTAAAATAATTTGTTCATGAGTTAGATTTAAAATATCAAATCTTGTTCATGATATTCTTTAAGTTCACCTAAGCTTAGAAAAATTCCAAGACATAGGCTATGGGCACTTATGATTAGATGAACTTATCCCAAGTCCATCATCATCATCACAAGGCTGAAATGGCATTCTTGGAATGCCTCCATTTTCTAAAACTTTACATGTGATACTTGGGCAAGTCTTTGAGCTCTAGAGCACTTAGGTGATGACATAAACATAAACATGCTATACACTTTATTTTACTCTTCATTGTAAAGTAAAGTGAGAGCATAAAATAAATATGAGATGCAACCTCATTATTATCTTTAAAGATTAAGTGATGACTTGAAATATAAACATGAAATGCAAGCTTGGAAATTTAAACATGATAATACAAGTTCATTTATTATTCTTGAGAGCTTAGTGATGGCATCAAAATAAACATGATATGCAAGGCATAAACTTAAAAATGAGTGCAAGTTCATTTTATCTTATCTAGAGCTCTTACAAGACTTTAGAGGCACATCATAACCTTAACCCAATATGTATCTTAACAACATAAAGTGAGTTTTAGAGTTCTTAGCACCAAGTCTTCAAAGAAGTCCTTAGTTTTGAACTTCATCATCAAGCTCAAGAAAATGGACTAAGACATAAACTTCAACACTTTATCAAAGCAAACATAAAAGAACTACTCATATTCTTTATTTTATTACTCATGGGCTTCAATCTAGAGTAAACTCTTAGAACGGCCGACCAACTTTAAGGTTGGCAAAGGTAAGCTTAGAGCTCTTTGAAAACATATGATTAATTTTCTTAACAAAACTTTTAGTGATCTACTTAACATTTTTATCAAACTTTGTTCAAATAAAGGAAGAGGAAACCGAAACCATTAAGAAGAAGGAAACGAGAACCGAAAACTTTGAGCGAAGAAAAAGGAAAGAAACCAAAAGTATATATGGTCCAAGACCAAGTTTTTCAAGCTTTAGAGGTTTCTCACATGGCATCACAAGACCATTATCTTGAAACCTCATCATCAAGCCAAAGTTTTTCTCATAAAAGGCTCCAAGGCCGAAAAGAGAAGGAAAGTCTTGAAAAACCAAGAGAAAACTAGAACTTTTCTTAAAGAAAACAAGTAAAACTTTGAAATAAAACCCTTAACAAATGAAGTCTTGAAAGAAATGAAAGAAAGCTTGTGTTCTTGAGGAAATGAGAAGACAAAATCTTCTCTTAGAGGATGATATGAATTCGGCCAAGCAAGGAACTCAAGGGAGATAAAAGCAAGCTTGGAAATGGAAAGGTTTGGTGTTTGAGAGGTGGTTTGAGGTGGGGAGTGGTGGTTCAGGTGGGGGAGTGGTGGTTCAAGGTTGTTTGTGGTGGTGGAAAGGTTTTTTTGATGGTGGAGGAAAAATAACAAGATGAAGAGAAATTGAGAGAAAAGAGAGAAATTTTCAAGAAAACTTGAACTTGGCAAAACTTCTAAAGTGTAACCAAGTTCTCTAATGCTTGGTATTTATAGAAAAATTTCAACAATGAGGTTGCAAAGGGAGGAGGAAGGCCGAAGGTATTCATGGCCTTTGGGGAACAAAATATCTTCAAACTTTAGTCATTCAAAGGCATGGTTGAAAGCATGGCTAGGTATGGTCAAGGCATGACTTGAGGTATGGCCTTTGGAGTGAAATAAAATTAACATGTGACATATTTCCTAGGGTATATATTCGGCCAAATTTTCCAGCCAAGGGGAGGAAGAATTGTTCATCTAATTTGTGGCTTAATGATGTGTCTAGGTGTTTCTTTGATTAAGGTTTTGATTAGGAGTTTGTAATAAAGTGTTTAGGTGAGGTAATGGTTAATTAAGGTTGTCAAGACTTGATTTAGGGGTATTCTTACTAGATTAACAATTTAAAACCATTCTTTTAGTCAAAAAAGGTATGGGCACAATTCCTTAATTTAAGGAATTGGAGAGAAAACACTATTCAAGATTCCATGACTATGAATCTTGAATCAAAGATGGAATTAGAGTTTAACCAAGCAATCTTAGATTCTAATTAACCTTAATAAATTATTTTAATAAATTAATCTTCAATTAGAGCCTAATATTGCTTAGGTTTGCTTAATTACATCATTAGGCTCACTGTACACTGTTAGGGGCAAAATAGTAATTTTACACTAAAACTGTTAGCTTCCGAGCAAACTAAACCTCAAAAACCACTTATAAACATCATCTCAAACTTCTGGAAAAGTTTTGGGTTCAAACGGCACCTTTACCCGCGTAAAACGCTACAGGGTATTTTGGTCATTTTGAAAATTCGAAAATTTTCACCTCTGATATAGACATAATAGTTATAATCCCCTTCAAACATTGAGTTGGCCCATTAAAGGACTGGGTTGGCTTCCCTCAAATTTATGGTAAAAATGACTTCAAACCATTTGGTCATTTGCACTCAAAGAAAAATAACGTTACAAAATGTCACATTATAATACTAGAAGATCATAATTAAACATAAGATAAATGTAAAGTTTTCGTTCATAATTTGAATGGCAACAATAAGGTTCAAACATAAGATATCATATATACTACCTAAACCTCTTATTATTAGATTAATCTTAGTGACTTAATTTTAATGTTTCTTACATTTTAAAAATGTTTAGGACTTAAATGAAATGAAATAAAATAAAATAAAATAAATTTGTAGGACTAAATTGAAACGTGGAAATACATGAGTGATATAAATGAAGTTAAATTAAAATGAAGCAATTTTTTTAATTAACATAAAATGAAGCAAATATTTGTTCTTAATTTCCATTCTAGTACTTTTAAAATTTTGTGCATATTTCACACAATTTGTGTAAGTGTCTTTTTCTGGGTGAAATATACTAAAATTTTATCATATGCATAGTTGTTTTATTTTTATCGTAAATTAAACTTTTAAAATAAATAAATATTAGTTCCCAATAATGCAGGTCAAGCGTTACAATTAACTTAAATATTTTTACTTTTTCGATCAAATTTTGTTTAACCCACATGCGGGGACAGGTTCGTTTTTCTCGTGTGATCACTTTTATTTATTTATTTATTTCATTTTAAGCGGCTAAAACGAAAATCATTATAAATGTAGTTGAATTCAATTATACTGATGGGCTATTGTTAGTGGAAAAGCGCTTAGGTAATTTGAATTAAATTATATGTTCAAACATCATTTTTTTATTTTTAAAATCTAAATAATTTATTAAAAACGAAACTTGTTACAAATGTCATAGAATTCATTAATGAAAGAGCATAGAGGAATCTAGACACCAAATCCATAAATGAAGCGAGCATTATTTAGTGACTCAACCGTTATTTTGTGTTTTTCTCTGGTGAAATCTCAACCGTTATTTTTTTAAGATAAAATTGAGACTTTTTCTAAATAATCATTAGTGATTACTTGGTGACGATGCCTAAGCCTTTCATAGGTGAAGTCAACTAGGTCGCAATATGGGGTTTGGTGAAATTTTATTTTACTTTCATTTTCATTTTGCTTCGGCACACTCATTTAATGTACAACCACCCCCCCCCCTTCCTCTCTCTTGGATTTGTCTTTTTCCTTGTAACTATGACTACTTGCATTTTATATATTAAAAGAGGTATAAACTACATACCACATATCTATGTGGAACCAAGTAAAATTAACCAGCATTAATTTATGCCATTTGTTTATCCCCAACAACTTCAGCAAACAAACCCTATAATCCAAAATTTTAAAAATCAAAGATCAGTGGATTAGAGAATTGTTTTATTAATTCGATTTATATATTTCTTTTCCCTGAAAAACCTTGCAAAGAAGTCACATAAGATGAAAGTGACGAATCCACACACTTCATCTGACAACAGCACCAAAACCAAAAAGGCATGCCAATGAACCAATCCCTAAGGTATATGGAATATATACACTCACATTTGCCTATAATTCCTCATAAACTGAAAAAACAGTTGCTGAATTAAACCATTACAAGTTCCAAACCAGTTAGAGCCTGTGCACAATTTCAATTCAAACTAGCTGGAACAGAAAAAAGCCATGCTTTCACAAATCGCTTAGCTGCCATGTAAACCATTCCCTCATTTTAGTTCATTTTGTCGTAACTTTTCCATCCATTCCTGTTGTTTATTGGCTGGAAAGTTGCAAATCAATACAGTCCAAAGCTGCAGTCACTTTCCCTTGGTCTCTACCACTATCCACCACTATTTATTCTACTTGCATTATTTTTGTAATTCATTACTTTAACCAACACTGAAGCGAACAAAAACAACAGAAAGAAATAAAAAAGAAAGAAAATCAAAACCAGAGTAGAGAACGACCACTAAAAAATAAATAAATAGAATGAATATTCTATTTAGTCCAAAGATTTTTTTTGTTGAATTATTTTGTTCTTCAAGAAAAATTAATCCGTAGTTCAAAATTAAAAATGATGGATACATTAGTTTTTTAGTTTTCGTTAATGAATTTACACATATAACATAATAATGATGACGTGTAATTCAAATGTTAAAGTCAAGTTAAATGAAGCTATTTTGGAACATATTATACTTATTTTAATGTCTAAAATTGTCCAAAATAAATCACTTTATGACTTATAGTAAGATTTAAATAACTCATTTAGTAAATTTTAACTATTAAAATTGTCATTTTAAATTTTATTTTATTTCAAATGACATATATATCATTTAACATCATGTTAACTGATTAATATATAATTTTATTAATATTTAAAGAATTAAATATAGGAAGACTAATATATTATATTATTAAAATATTAAGAAACTACATATTTAATTTCAATTTTTAAGAGATTAAATATTCTTATAAATCTTTCTTAAGGCACTTCATAAATTATTTACTCAAATAAATAAACAGATCTCACAGTTCTCCACAATATTTGGGTTCCGTAAAGGTAAATTATCTTCCTGTTGATCAAGGTTCTGCCTCTTTCTCCACCTCTAGAACTCATTGAATTTTAGTTGGTGAGCTACTTGGTTATTCCAAGCCTGCCTCTCTGTCTCAATACAAGTCTTTTCTGATTATCTACTTCCTGAGAGAGAGAGAGAGAGAAATATCCGAATTATGAGTTCTGCTGCTTCTGTGCCCGTTTTCTGATAGGGCTCAATTTGCAGCTGTGACAATTTTAGGAGATGTAAGTTCTAGAAAACCATGATGTCTGGGAGGTGGAGTTGGTGTCTTTATGTTAAAATTTGTTGCTATTTTTTTATCACAGAAAACAACAAACTCCCTGAATTGAGATTAATTTCTTTTCAACCCCCAACAGCCAAGTTGCTTGAGCTTGAGGTGACATTCATGTTTGTGCTGTTTGTGCTCTTTCAGGATATCATCTTCCAATATCCTCTATATTTTTCTTTTTTTTAATTCTTTTTTTCACTTTTTTTTTTAATATGTATGTGATGGATGCAATTTTAAATTTTGGGAACTAAGTATTTATTCTGTTGGCTTCCTTTGAGAACCCAATTCACATTTCTCTCTTGTTGTCATTGACCCCTTTATCCTATTGGGTTCCCCAAGTCAAAGTCTTGTGCTTGTGGTGATAATCTAAGGGGTGTAAGTACTAAGTTCTGATTCCTGTGTGAGTGCCCTTGCAGGTTTGGCATCTTAGAAGGGATATATAAAGGAAAATAGTGTGGAAGCAAATTGTGGGCATCATGGAGTGGGATTGGAAAGAGTTTGCTTGGGATCCATCTGGGTTGGAGCTATCCAACCCTGCTGGCTGGGGAGTGCACAAGAATAACAACGATGCAGCTTCGGTGGATTTGAGGCTTGGTGAGGCTTCTGATTTGGTGGAGAAGCCAGCAACAGATAAAGAAAAGGAACCAAAAGACTCACAAGCTGTGTCATCGCCACCTTCATCAAAGAGATCCCGTTTGCATAATGGGTCACAGAACATGTCTTGCTTGGTTGATGGATGCAACTCTGATCTCAGTGACTGCAGGGAGTATCATAGGCGCCATAGGGTCTGTGAAAAGCACTCCAAGACCCCTGTTGTGTTGGTGGGGGGAAGCAGCAGAGGTTCTGCCAGCAATGCAGCAGGTACGGATTGAAGCTTTTGCTTGTGTTGGTGTTGGAGGTTCTTGGGGATGAGGAATTTCATCAATTCTGTTGTTTTTAGATGTGTTTTGAGGTGTTGTTCCCAACGTCTTGGTGGGATGATTGGCCTTGAACCCACCTGAACTTTTTTTTATTGAAAAAAAAAAATAAACTCTGTTTTGAGGATGTTTTTGTGACATGGAGTGGTATCGAAATTGTTGTAGGTTTCATTCACTTGGGGAGTTTGATGAGGTTAAGAGGAGTTGCAGGAAACGTCTTGATGGACATAACAGGCGCAGGAGGAAACCTCAGCCACCATCTTTTCTCATGACTGCCGAGAAATTCATGTACAATTACAAAGGTTTGTGTGTGGCATCCCAAGATTATAGAGATGCCCAGATTTTTTTCTTTTTCCTCTGATGATCTTTAACTCGATCTCAAACTTAAGATTATGAAAAAATGAGATGAAAGATGGAACAAGGGAGAAGATATTCTTGAATCAATGTGAAAGAATAACCAAATTAAGCTATAGCTGTCTCCTTAATAGAGAATTAGAAAGAAACAAGAAACCTTGGTCACCTACAATACCTTCTTTATTAGTTCTAAGCTGGTTAGTATGAAGCTGTAACATTAGAATTAGATCTCTTAAAAAGTCATTTCAAACTTTTATGATGAACTGAGTTCTCAGCTAAGGTTAGAATTAGGCATAGCTGTTTGGTTAAATGTAATGATAAAGCAAGTAATTATTTGTCTTGACTTCTACAAAAAACACATCATGGAAGAATATGAAAATTTGTTCATAAATTGTTCCCATGGAGTTCAATTACTGGATCAGTGTTTGCTAATGATTCTGCTTACATTACTTCTACTTTTTCTTGCCACTATTTCTCATCTTCAACAAGTGTCTAATTAATGTGGACTTTGGCACTGTCTTTCCTTTCTACTACTTAGGACCTAGAATCCTGCAATTTGGTAACCCTCAGGCGTATGCAAACCCTGTTGTGAGAAACATGTGGCCTGCTGCATCCAAATCTGGAGCTGAAACTGGTTATGATCATCATAGATTTTTATACAGAATTGACAAGCATAGGCAGGACAAGGAACTTCCTCGCTGGCAAGATAATGGCCCAAAAGCAGGCAATGCTAATGAAGCAATGCCTGGAACCCCAATTTATCAGCCTATTTGTGGTGCCATTTCCCCGTCAGCGAGCGGAAAATGCAGCCGGCCGAAGCCGCCTTCCGATGGCAAACCTGGATCTTTTGACTCAGGTTGTGCTCTCTATCTTCTGTCAACACTTCAAACACAAAGCCCAATGCCTTCAGGAGGAACTGTGCAATTTGATGCAGTGGATGAGTATTCATGCTCAGAAAGGGCTAAAGACAAGTCCAGTAATGGTCCAATGTTGCTTCTTGATGCAAACTCGACCAACCTTCATTGCAATGGGATGCTGCAAATGGGGCCTGATGGATTGGTTGAAAATGGGGATTCATTGACACTTCCCTTTTTCTGGGAGTAGGTCGATATATGGCTCAGTGGTTATATCCTCGTTTTGGGAAATTTGTGGAATTTTTTGTCTTGAAAAACAACTTATCCCTGTACTCCGATAATAAAGCTAAACTTGTTGAAGCTACTGCGTGAACTTTGCTGCCGAGGTTGAGATGGATTTGCCTGCCAGCAAACATTGTTCTCTTCTCTCAGTTGTCATGAAATCAGTTTGGACTGTTTCAGAAGTTATTTTATTTCAACGAAGACTTGTATCTCTATTGAAATTTTGGTTTTTGATAAAATATTAGTTATAACCCAATGATAGATAATCACACCTAATATAGCATTAGACTTTATTGTTTTAGCCTCTCGTTAGGCATTACTCAAAATAGTAAATTGGCACGAATGGGATGTTGATAGAGAAATGTTTTGGTTTAAATCAATTCAATAATTATTATTTGACTTGGCCAGGATAATTACTTGCCATCCTTTGCCTAATATATATATATATATTTCAGTCACAAGATGCCTTTGCAACTTAGATTTATTTGAACTACAGTACAAATTTTAGATATCAAACTTACGAGAATTAGACTTTATACATTCTCTCTAGAAGAGAAGTATATTTTAGAAGTCGTGTAATTTTGTGTGTATTTGGTTGAAGAGTAAAAGTGGTGGTAAAATTTGTATATAAAAGTTTCACATGTAAAATTATATAAAAAATCTATCTATGAAAATTTACATCTTATTTTTATCTCTTAGTCAAATCTACCCTCAATAAGTCAATCCATACCAAAAAGCATATTTACTAAAGGTGGATAATTCACGTTGAAATCGATAACGCCAAGGAATGTACAAATAACAAAAATAACATTATTCAGATTTTATATATTGAACACGGTTAAGAGATCTTTTCCGGAAGATAACTAAAGATGTTACAAAATATTTGAGTTGGCTGAGGGAAAGCGATGAAATCCATATGGCAACTAAAGCATTAGGCCTTGGTTTTAGAGGTCTTTCTAGAGATTACTCACCAACGAAGTAATTAACCAGCACGATAAAATCAATGATTGTAGGGTCAACACCTTTTGGCTGTCCTGGTAGAAGCCACCAGATGGTGCAGGGGATCTTGTATAATTTTGGGTGGATGAAAGGTGGCAAACGGTGTTAACTTTTAGAAAGGAAACAGAACCAAATGTCACATATTGATAGCCTTTATCCCCTTGATGAGAGATGAAGAAAAGTTGGTGGTGTAACACTGTACATCCAATAACGACGGTGATTTTATCACTTGATTTGTTGATTGAAATCTCCCCTCTTAAGGGCCACTGAAGGGCCACTAAATCGATCATCCCAAAGAAGTTATCCAAGTTACTCAATATTTTCACCAGCATTTGTGTCGTGTGTTCCCATTATTTATTTTTCCTTAATTATGAGGCATGTGAATGGACCTTGCAGCATGGACAAAGACCACCAACTGGAAAATTGTTGATTTGACATGTTCCACTCTCATGCCTGTCTGGACTAGTGGCTTTTCATTTTGCCATGGGTAAAAATGATATTTCAACACTAAAAAATGAGTGTCCATTGGGACACCCACTCCATCATCGTTGGATGTAATGGTGACTCCAACTTTCTTCATTCATCCATCACATTTAAAGGTGACAGAGTGAGTGTTAATTGGACATCCACTTTTGGATGTTAGAATAGCAATACTCTAAATGTTATCTGCATTCTGCAATATCATTGTTGTCAGGAACACGATATGTATCGGGTCGTGTAGTTTTCAGCAGTGTTGATTATAGTATATGAATCACACTTACATAAACATGGGACACAATACAAAGACACACCAAACTTATAAAATTATAGGATACAAATACTATATATATATATATATATATGATCATTGATTTATATTATATTATATTAATGATCAAATATTAATTAAGGAAACTTGAAGCTAGAAGAAGATCGGAAAAAGGAGAAGCACTTCTTGCAGGTGAACAATAGAATAAGAAGACATGTTAAAAGAGAGAATGAGTCAAGCTTATATACAAGAGTATGCTACCTAACTATATCAACAGATTACTAACTAACAAATACCAAATTATAGCTTATCAATGACTAACTATATCATAAAATAATTATGTATAATTGCTAATAGCCCCCTCAAGTTGGAGAATGTATATCAATCATGTCTTAGGTGACAGTGCCTCTGTGCAAAGGTTTTCCAACCTGTGAATAGGACCTAATAGGGAGCAAGTGAATGAGACCATGCATCTAGATCTTTTCTAACAACATGACAATCTAGCTCAATGTGCTTGGTCCGTTCGTGAAATGTTGGATTAGTGGTAAGATGGAAAGCTGATTGGTTGTCAAAACACAAGAGGGCAGGAGAGACAAAGGGGATGGAGAGTTCACGAAGCAAATAGGTCAGCCATTGTACTTCACATGTAGCGGCTGCCAATGCCCTGTATTCTACCTCACTAGAGCTCCTAGATACAATATGCCTTCTAGTCCCAAGGAAAGTTGCCCAGTCAGAGTCACTAAAAGCCTTCAGCTGCAAATTTTAGAGAAGAAAAAGAGACCTTTAGATACCTGAGAATCCGAAGAACAACTTGGTGATGAGATTTCATGGGCTTGGAAAGAAACAGACTTAAATGGGTGACTGCATAGCAAATGTGTGGATGTGTATTTGTGAGGTACGAAAGGTATCCTATAAGCAGCAATGTCTTCAAAAGGATCACCATCATCTCTCACTCATAAAAATGGTTCAAACTCAATTTGCATGCACCTTAAATGGTTTTGATCAGATGATGGCTTAGAATTCATTTTAGGATCTTTTTTTCAATCCAAAAGAATCTTACATCACAAATCATGTGTGGAAACTCCCCCAACAAAATAGGGTGGTTGAAAGAAATCATCAACAAATATTGAATATCACTCGAGCATTAATTTTTCAATTCAGCATATACCCAAAGTTCTATGGACATATGCTATTTGCTTATGATGTTTTCTTAATGAATCAAATGCCTAGTAAAGCCATTGATGGAGTAATACCATATGAGAAACTTCATGGGAAACCACCTGATCCGAGCTTCTTAAAATTTTTTGGTTGTTCATGTTTTACTTTTACCATTACAGCTAACAGGAACAAGTTAGGCCTTAGAGCTAGTTAATGCATTTATTTAGGACATAGACCACGCACCAAAGGTTCATTAGTCTACGATATGTCATCTAGAAATATTTTTTTTCTAAAAATGTCATTTCCATGAGTCCACATGCAAGTTGTAATCAGCATGTAGTTTCAGATTCACTTACAGCATTAAATTCTTCTATTCTTCCCCTACCAAGTTTTTTTATTGCACAACCTCCACGAATTATTCCATTTGCACACAATTTTCCCATGCAGCACACACATATTGACCTCACCACACCAAACATTCCCACTAATATTGCAAACATTCTCACAATCACCATCAATATCACTATAGACTCTTATGCTCTTGATTTAGCAAATAGGTCGGCACCCTTTCCAAATTTACCTGATGTCATCTGTAATGATACCTCTATTAGCAGTCCTAGAAAATCACAAATACAAAGAAAACCTTCTTATTTGTAGGACTATCATTCCAAATTGGCTTCCTTTATTGGTACAGTGGTCTTCATTCAATGTTCTGTATCCTTTACACAAATATGTAGCATCCTCCAAACTTCAACCTATAAAATCCCAATTTTTCCCTCAAGCTAAACACTCATTTACAAATGAGTGGTTAGAAGTATTTACGTGAAAACGACATTTTTTTGAGAAAAAAGGGCAAAACGATAATTTTTCCATTAAAAGGGAAAAACAGGAAAAATGATAAAAATATACCAATAAAAATAAAATAAATAAATCCTCATGACAAATATTTAATAACATCAAGTTGATAATTTTATAAATGTCATTTCTTTTGATTTTTTGCTAATCACACAAAAATTGCATTTTCTTCTTTTCACACCCAAGGTCTAGCAAATCCTATTTGTTCAAACAATAAAAACTTAGACCCTTTGAGTTCCTTGACCACCGGCCAGTTGGAAAAAGGAGAAAGAATATTGTAAATTTCAAGTCTTGAAACTAGTGGATAAGGCGTATTTCCAAGTAGGAGAATTAATACCTATTTTGATATTTAAAAAAGGAAAAAATCCCCTCTCCTTCCCCTATTCTGACCATAACCCATCCCTCCCCCCCCCCAAAAAAAAAACCAATACTCTAATTTTTGTTTTTTCTCACTTACAAGACACCCACAAAGGAGCACTCAAAGTGTTGATTCAAGAAAATTCAAAAGAAAGGGTGCTAGAGTTTTCTCTCTTCATGTCTTCCCAATACCATTCCCTATGTCTTCCTTTTGAATCCTCACTTAATATAAGGATTTCATCTAGTATTTGCTGGTTCATGATGGTCATAATGCTTATTCAAGTCCTTTCATGACTTTGAACAGTTCACTTATCCCAAAAACATGCATATGAGTATCCTAGGCCTTCAATGGCTTTGAGTGTCTTGCATGATTAAATCCATTGAAATGGATGAACTCTTCCCTTTCCAAGGATATGGCTCAATAAGACATCTCTTTGGAATCTCTTAGAATTGGCCTATACCATGACCAATGAATGAGGAGATGTTTGTTTAGAGGAAAACATCCAAAGATGTATTGGAAATCATTTTATTAAATCTTTTATTGGAGTTTTGTGATTTGATGGAATATGTTGATTCTCAATTCAATAATTTGGTTATTTCTTGAGATTCTTGTTGTTTTTAAAAGAGAAAAATATTGTAAAATCACCTTACCCAAAGGAAATCCTAGTTTCTAAATAAATCTCTAAATTTCGAAGTGATTAGTAAATCTAGATAGCCCTTAACAAAAAATTTGTTACTTAGTTTATAGATGTCCAATGGAGCCCGTTTCAATTTTGTATGAGAGCTAAGACACAAAGCCACATGTCTGTTTTACTTTGGTAATTTTATATCTACTGGAAATTTCATGAAAAATCATAAAGAGACCCCATCTTCTACTCTTCGAGTTGTACATTTGAAATTCGAGTGAAACAAATTTTAAATGAAAGTGCACACAATAGGCTAGTATTTTGGAAATATTTACAGCCAAAACCCCATAACTCCCTTAGGAGTTATGTTTTTCTTTAGTTTTCTTGAGACATTTAGTTTGTTGATAGTTTGTTTTAGTTTTCTTAGTTGCCTTTTTTACATCATTTGGTTCAAATTCTCGCATGACTACACTCACATTTAACCTTGCATTTTAGTTGTGTTTTCCATTGGTTTTATAGCTTTTTGGAAGAAGAATTAGGGAAGCATTTGAGTTAGGAGTGCAAAGGAGCTTGGAGAGCAAAAGGGGATATCAGAAACCACAAAATTGGGAAAGAGGAGGCTAGAGCTTGGAGCTTGGAGAGCAAGGGGATTAGAGCTTCAAGAACTTGAATAAGAGACTTTTCTTGGATTTGTCTTCAACTCCTTGTGTATTTTTCTTTGTTCATGGCTTCTTCTCATCTTTCCTTCATTTATATTGCTCTTGTTTCATTTTTCATGACTTGTAACTAAACCCTTTTTGCTAAGGGTGATTTAAGGAGGCTATGTGTTTGATATTATGGTAATGTGAATGAATTTATGTCTTATTCTCATTTGATAGTGAGCATTGCGTTTGAATTTATTTATCTTGAATTGTTCGATCACCAATTTAGAATTACAGGGGTTTTTACAAATTTGAGAAAAGGAGTAAGAGTCATGCCTATGAATGCAATGTCATGAGTTGAATGACATCTAAAGATAGGCAAACATGATTCATGTGGTATTTAAGGGTTTAAGAACTACTTGCAGACTTGAGTATGCTAAGAGACTAAGTGTTTAACTCTACTTGAGTAGCATTAGATGATCTTGAAAAAGACTTTTAATGACATGATTCTACCATCACTTAATTGAATTTGGACAAGGCATATTGATAGTCATGTTGCATATTGTTCACACATAGTTGAAATAAATTACCCTAGCATTTAACTTCATCAATTCTCATATCCCTTTCACATTGTTTTAGCATTTTAGCCTTTAAATTCCTTTTCATTTAATCTCTTTTCAATTGTTCAACTTGTCATCTAATTAACTAAAATCGAAACTTGAATTATCCCTGTGGGTACGGCAACCCTATCTTTACTCTATTACTTGACGACCCAGGATACTTGCTAGTGTCACTCTCATTTGGGAGTGATTAAAACCATTTTTTTTTTAGTAATTTTTTAAAGTCGTTGCAGCCTCTATTAGGCACGTAACTAAATAGCCTATGTTTAATATTTTTATAAAAATTGTGTATTTATTGTATTTGACTCAAATTTGGTTTGCTTGGAAACCTCAAAAAATTATGATTATCCCCATCAAATATTAGAATAAAATTAGAAATATAGGAGTCACATAGAATTTTATATAATAAATGCCAAATCTATTATAAGTTACAAAATTAGAAAAAGTTTAATATTTTAAGAAAAAAAGTCTAAAATATTATTTTAATGTAATTCCCAAGTTTTAAGGACTAAAATAAGGGCTAGAATATAATACTAATACAGTAATTAATTTTAAGAAGATTATAAGGTTGAAGAAAATAATAGAAATGGGTCTCATGACCATATCATATGAATTCATAAAATATATGTGCATGTGTGAAAATCCTAAGTTATTAGGATGTGTTATTAACGATAAGAATTGATATTTTATGATGATGTGTATTGTATTGGTTATCCTAATATGTTATATCATGTGTGTGTATGCTTTTTAGATGTATTAGAAATGATATGTTATAATTAAAATGTTGTGATGCATATTTATGCCTAAGATAAAAACCCTTAATAATTATTTGCCTTAAGAACAAAAAGAGAAACCAAAGGTGTGAACTTTCCCTGATGTGAAAAGTGACTCTCAAAGACAAGATAAGGAATATGATCTTTTCTCGACATGGAAAGTAATTCATAAAATCCTTCCTCGAAGTGGAAGGTGACAAATACCCCTCACCTTAGGGCGGGGACAACTGTCATTTTGAGCTCAATACCAATCACTAAAACTAAGGTTGATGTCAACAATTTCAGGAGGTGGGCCTACTATTGGATTTAAGTTAATGATTAAGTTAAGATCGAAGGTTGATGTCAATGATCAAGCTAATAAAGTTTATGCTAAGTTGATTTAAGAAAAGAATTTTATGTAACAAATTGCCCTGCACTATGTGTATTGTAAACTTTTTGCTATCATGAATTGTGATTATCTATGGAAGAAGCATGTAAAAGAAAATCTACCTCGGCTAATGAATGTCTTCAAAAAATAAAAGAAATGTTATATTTGTCCATTTTTTTAGCAAATAAACCTAGGTGGATAAAAGGCGAAAATGATTTCATACACGCATTTACCCTACTGAAAAATATTGTGTTTCTTATCCCTTTTTCCTTTTCTATTTTGCTTTCAGATGGAGAAAAGGATGGTGGTGGTGCCAAATGCTCCCATTGTTAAGCGTTTTTGCACGCGATCATAGTGTTGTCACTATGGTCGATAGTATTGACTACTACATGATTCCTAACACTAACATAGAGGAAAAGATCAATATCCAAAACTTGCTTCCCATAGGGCTACATGCACCTGTCTATGTCACTTTGCCCAGTTTGATGGGTAGCTGGCCATAGCAAGAACAGGTGGCACTAATGGAGACGAAGACCCATCTGAACAATGGGGAGAAGTTTCGGCTACTTCATTCATAGAGGAAGATCTTGCTCTTCGATCGACGGTTAGTCGAAAGCTCAAATGCATAGATACTACTCACGAAAGCAATTGGTCTGGGATTTGAGTGTTTTGATTTACATTGGACAGGAACTTATATTTTATTTCCTCTGAGTTGAATAATTAGATTGTTATGTTTAAGGATGGTTTTGGGAAAGTTCTCCTCATCCTAGCTTACTTTGATGATATGACCATTAAATTACCTTTATCAATTATGATATTTGATGTTTGAGTTATTATTATTCTTGTATGTAGGATGTGCTATAATTGTCTATATGTCATATGTATTGCGATTATCTTATATACCTCATGTATATGGTAATATTCGTTCTTTTACCATTCAAGTCTCACAAAACAAGGCTTGTACTTTTCAAAGTTTTTTTTTTCCAAAAAAATATACGCATATAACTTCAGTAAATTAATTTTGGAATTTGTTTATCCTTTTTCGCAAAGCTAAAAGGCAACAAGCTAATGATGGAATCCAAATGTGGCTTAAGAATGGAGCTACTAGGTGTTACATCCCCTTCACATAGCAATTATGCCCTTAGGCTTTCCCTCACTATTGAACCTAAGTCTTTCACCCAAGCTATAAAATTAAAGCAATAAGGTAGGCTGTGGATGTGAGATTTCAGCCCTTAATTAGAATGATACTTGGGAATTCATTGACCTTCCCCTGTAGGTATAAAGTAGCATGAGAAGGGGGGTTGAATCAAGCTTCTAAATCCATTTCTGCTCTGAAAACTTAAACAAAAACTATCAAGTAATTTTCACTTGAAGACGTAAAACAAGTGTTAGAAGCTTTAGAAAGTTAATTTATGAAGTAGCTAAATCTGGAAAAGCTTCAGAAACTTATTTCAAAGATAAATTTTGAAAACTGCACAATAAAATTAATTAAGTATTGATGGATAAAGAGATGGAGAGAAAAAGAGAAATGTTACACAAGGATTTTTATAGGTTCAACCAACAATGCCTACATCCAATTCTCAACAACTTGTTGAGTTCCACTAATTAACTCAATTCTCAACCTTATCCTAGCCTTTGTCCTAGCCTCTTCAAGTTAAACTCACTTGATCACTACTAGATTAGGGTACAAGGATAAGATATGGGTTGGTACACTCCAACAAAGAAACACACAAGTCTTTCTAAAGATAAAAGAATGTTTGAGTAAAGAACTTGAGAGACTTCTTTCTGAATTCTTCCTAAGAAGAAAAGGTTAGCTAATGATCACAAGAAAGAATATTTTCTATATAGACAATGATTATAAAGTAAATGATGAACTTTAGAGAGTACTAGAAGCTTTGAGTGCTTGTTGTGCAAAAGTTCCTTTACGTTTGAAAGCTTCATCGTTTTATACTTGGATTTTGAATTAGACCATTGTCCCTTGATTTCGCTTCCTTTTAACACGTGTTGATTTTATTTTTGTGTCCTAGGAGTTGTCTTCTAGAAGAGTAGCTGAGCTATGTCAACTGTCCTTGTTGGTGCAAAAACGTTGACATTTAGTTTCTGAAAATCCTTCAGAAACAACTTTTACTTTTGAACGTGGTTTCTAAATCTTTTTTTTTTCTAGAATACAAGGAATAGTCCAAGTACAAAGATGATGCGTCACTATCAATACTTTTCTAAACATTGACTAAATTTGAAATTTTCCTCAGTTTCTATTAACTCAAATCGGTTTTGACCTAAACGTGCTTTCTAAAGTGATTGCATACTTTTTGAGCTTCTTGTTGATCTTCTAAGCTTGATAATGATCTTCTCAACTTGTGGGTATTCTTCAGAAATAATAACCAAAGTGATTACTATTGATGATGATGATATAGTCATGAGAAATCCATTTCTCAGTTAGATATCCACTTTCTGAGCATGCTAATCACTCTTGATGATCTAGACTTGGTTTCTAATGCTAGATTCATTTTCTCATGTTTCTCACATGTCTTAGTGCACTTTCTGAACTATTTTTCACATCATCAAAGTACTTAATCTCTTTGAATAAGACTTTAATCATGTTAAAACATGATATTGTGAAAAATATATCAGGTTTGAACTTACATGTTAGGAGAAAAGACCTATTAAGTGCTACTAAAACTCAAATAAAACATTGTTCCTTTCTTTAAAATATTTTACCAAAATTTGCTTTGTTGTCACTCAAAACATATTTGGTTAATGCTTTCTGAAGGGTTCTGAGCTAAGATCCCTAGGTAAATGAACCGTAGGGTGCAAGTGGGTATACAAAGTGAAGCTCAAGGCCAATGATAACATCAAAAGATACTAGGCAAGACTATTTGCTGAAGGTTTTATCCAAATCAAAGGCATTGATTTTTTCAAGACTTTTTCTCATGTGGCAAATTTACACAAAGTGAGACTCCTCCGTGCTCTTATTGCATGGAAAAAGTGAATTCTTGAACAACTTGATGTAAATAATGCATTCCTCCATGGTGATCTAAAGGAGGAGGTGTACTTGAAGCTACCACATGGTGTTACCCCTCATAAACCTAGCTCTGATACCATAATAGAAATATGAAGCTAGAAGAAGATAGGAAGAAGGAAAAAGCGCAAGATAGAAAAGCACTTCTTGCATGTGAACAATAGAATGTGAATACTTATCTTACAAGAGAATGAGTTAGCTTATATATAATGGTCAACTAGCAAATTAATATCAACATATTACTGACAAATAACAAATTACTTCTCAACAATAAATATCTCTCATAAAATAATTATGTCTAATCTCTAATAAGCATGCCAAATTTTAGAAAAAAAATGGACAATGATAGACATAATCTAATAATCGATATTTACTTATTTTTTAGATGGTGTGAAATTTTATAGACTTGATCTATTTGCTAGAAACTTTTAAATTCAATGGTTGAGTTGATGAGATTTCATGTTAAAAAAAAAAAGACTATTAAATGAAATAACTATACCAAGACTTTATATATATATAAATTAAGGTGAAAAATTCATAACTCATAATATTATATATGTTTATATATGAAGTCAAGATTTATAATATTTTCAAATATTTATAAAGGTCAAACTACCAATTTTTTCCACACTTCCTATTTCTAATAAGCCCTTGTATTTTTTTATCCATCAAAGAAATGAAAAAAAAAAGTTCCAAAAAAGATGAAAAAAATTCAAAATATGTGTTTGACCATGTCCAAAATGTGTTCAAGTCGTGCCTAGTGGTGCCTAAAGATGTTTGTGATGCTAAGATGGTCAAACTCAACAAGTAGTGACCTGAAACATCTTATTTACATTTGAATCTTGTATAGAGGGGTGAGATAAAACTGAAAAATGCAAGAAAAGATAACAATCCCATAAAATTAGCATAACAGCTATAAAATCAGCGTAATAACTAATGGAATCAAAATTTGAAAAATATGACAGGTGAGTAATTCTAGTTGGACATTGCTACATTAATACCCGCTTCAAATTGGACGGCGGTGGTGAACAGAGGCCAAGTTTGGTCCACAATTCCTAAAAAGCTTGTCGACATAATGCCTTCGTAAAAATATCAACCAATTGATTGGAAGTAGAAACATAGCGAGTGACAAGAGTGCCTTGCACAACTTTCTCCCAAACAAAGTGATAACCTAACTTAATATCCTTGGTGCGAGCATGGAGTACCAGATTAACATTGAGATGAAGAGCACTAATGTTATCATAGGACAACGAAGACGGCTCTAAAAGAGCAATACCAAGATCCTGTAACAAGTATGTGAGCCAAGTGAGTTCAACTATAATAGATGCCATGGCTCGATATTCGGCCTCAGTGCTTGAACGAGCAACCATGGGTTGTTTCTTAGTACACCAAGAGATATAGTTGCTGCCAATGCAAGAAAAGTGCAATAGCTGATGGTAATAGAGCGATAAGAGATCGGGCAGCCAGCCCAATTAGCATCAACAAAGGAATACAGATTGATAAACAAAGAGGAATGGATGTGCATGCCAAGTTGTACAGTGCCTTTAACATACCGTGCTGCTCATTTCATGAAGCGAAAATGACCAACTTGTGGAGTGTAACATCTCCTGCGCTTTATGGATTGACGACTTATCCCCACAAACCAACACGAATCTTTTCAGCGTGCTTTATCCTCACTCACACACTTCCTGGAAAACTTCCTAGGTCACCCATTCCAAAATTGCTCTAAGTCAAGCACGCTCGCTGTGGAGTTCTTTAGTGATGGGCTACCAAAAGAAAGATGCATCTTGTTGGCATAGGTAGTACCAATCAATTCATATAAGTCATCCTTTATTAACTGTATATTCCCATACCTATATAGCCTCAGGATGCCTCTCATTTGGATGTGTAATCGATTCATTCATATACCCCTCCGCTTGGAAGTCTGCCAGGAGCCGTTCCTTGTCGTGCGTTCTTACATCGGCAATCACTCCCGACTTCATCAGGGCGTTACATGTCCACTAGCTTCCGTTTGGTTCATCACCAAACCACACCATACTAGGAGAGGTGCAGGCTCTGATACCATTTGTAACATCCCTCCTGCTTTATGGATTGACTACTTGTCCCCACAAACCAACACGAGTCTTTTCAGCGTGCTTTGTCTTTACTTACACACTTCCTGGAAAACTTCCCAGGAGGTCACCCATCCCAAAATTGCTCAAAGTCAAGCACGCTTACCTGGGAGTTCTTTAGTGATGGGCTACCAAAAGAAAGATATATCTTATTGGCATAGGTAGTACCAATCAATTCATATAAGTCATTCTCAACTGTATAGTCTCATATCTATATAGCCTCAGGATCCCTCTCATTCGGGTGTGTAATCGGTTCATTCATGTACCCCTCCACTTAGAAGTCTGAGGAGCCACTTCTTGTCCGTACCTTCTTGCAGGCAATCACTCCCTGACTTCGTCACCAAGCGTTACATGGAGCATGCATAAATTGACACAAATACTTGACCCAATAAGCTCAATCAGGATCTAGTGAATGTGAGATATTGTAAAGCACTCATAGTACTAGGATAAAGAGAGGATCTGCAAAAGAAGAGGTCTCATTTATTGTTGTTTTGACATTCATCTGTGTTCCAACTGAATTGGTATCAATCATGTGAGCACGGCTAAGGATATCATAAGCATATTTAGTTTCATTCAAAAATAGCCCATAATTAGTGCGCTTAACTTCAACGCCCAAAAAATAACTCAAGTCACCAAAATCTTTGATGGCAAAGTCAAAACTGTTAATACACAAAGGATGAGATAGTCAAGGAAGAATCACCAATAAGAATAATATCATCAACATAAAGAAGTAAAAACATAGTAACCTTTTCTTGGCAGGAAATAAATAAAGGATCAGTAGTACTACAAACAAAACCATAATAAAGAAGATAATAGCTTAAGCGATTAAACCAAGTTCTTGGTGCTTGTCGCAAGCCATAAAGAGCCTTGTTTAGCCACCAAACATAATCTAGGAATTGAGGATCTTCAAAACCTAGTGGCTGAGAAACAAACATAGGTACATGAAGAGGACCATGCAAAAATGCATTCTTGACATCAAGTTGTTTGAGTGACCAATGATTCATAGTAGCAATATATAACACCAAATGCACTAGTGCTGTTTTTAACGATAGGTGAAAATGTTTCTATAAAGTCTAGACCAGCAACATGATTAAAACCTTTGGCCACATAACATGCCTTAAGACAATCCAAGGAGCCATCAGAGTAACTTTGTCTTCCAAACCCATTTTGTGCCCAATACCCGCATGTGAGGAGATCGGGGAACAAGTATGAAGGTGTTTTGATCTTGGAGAGCCTGTAGTTCTTCCTCATTGCCTTCTTCCACTCGGGTGATGAAAAGCTGTTTTAATTGTTGTTCTTTTGGAATAATGTCATAGTTGAATGTGAATTTTAGATTGGGAGTGTGAATACCATCCTTTGCCTACATGACCATAGGAGGATTATTTTGAGCGAGATTGGGAAAGGTGGTGGGTTGGTTAAGTGGCGAGATCTATGGGATATGATGGAAATTTGAAAGAGGACAAGTATGTGACTATCACGACCCGATTTGAGAACGTGAGAGACACGTGAACCTCATGGTCAATGAGTCGTACTATATGCATAATTAATTAAAATTTCCATTTCTAAATATAAATCAACTTGTATTTCCAAATCATAACAAACATGAATAATCTATCTTATAAATTAAGTTCTGAATTTGAAATCATAACATGAAATATATTGAGTTGCTCTCTACACAAAGAACCATGAAAATTATAAATTCGTAGCTATAATTTATAAATCAAATCATAGTACAAAAGCAAAATATGCATGGTCTGGGACCTGCCTGCAACAACTGGAGCACTCTATACAAAAGAAAAATAACAATTGCTAAGTTGAGCTCACCAATGAAATACTATAGTTGCTGAGGAAGAGGCTATGGAGAATCCTGAAGCGGCTCTATCTATAAGGAGAAAGGAGAGGAGAAGTGAGTTTTATCTTAAAACTGTGAATGGATCTTTATCCATAATCATACATAGAACAAGAAAAATGATACATAAATAATAATGCAAAACTCAAATCATTTCTATCCATAAAACATAATACTAGTAATAGCATTAATTCCAAAATGAGGCATAGAAAATCATAAATATACTTCTAAGGAATACAAGAGAAACAGAATACTACATAATCATAAGGCAATGCTTAGTCCTTGGCAAACAAGAGCACCTAACTAAGATCTAATGATCCATCGTGAATGAATCCCTCGTGGACTAATTTGAATGTAGATAGCTGCCCCTCGTGGGCAGCTAATATACCAAGGTTAATAAATTAACTGTCATTAACTCATAACTCTATTTCTCTCACTAACTCCTTGTTCTAAATCATGTGGTGATTTTGAAAGGGGCTTTATGAATCTAGGTTCAACAATTCATCATCATCGTGCATAAACATCCTTTCACATTTTCTATCAAATATTGCTAACTCTTATTGTCATAGATCAAATCTAAAATCATGAAGTAAATCATATCTAAACAATCAAAATCTCAATAATGGTCCCATCCATTTTGAGAAAATAATAATTTTCATGAGTAGCTTCAAAACGTGATCTCTAACTCTTCCATAATACATGTAAACTTGATATCATGTCAAAACTCATGTTTTAATTTCATAATTTCTTGAAATTCTAGAAAATATGCTGCTAATGACCAAAATAATGTCATAAAATCAAACTCACTCACCTGGAGGGAGGAACTAGTGGTGTCCACACCAATGGAGCTCCGTGGAGTAGAGACGGCACCAATGTTTGCTATAACAACCACAAAACCCATGATTAATTTATAATAATCTCTAGACAACTCTAAGAGCATTAAGGGAGTACCCAAACTTGATACTAAAGGGAAAACAACAACACCCATACATAAAGGAAGAAGGAGGGAGAAGAATATAACATAAACCATAGCTAAATCCTTACCTTGGAGCTTGGAGGAGATAGGATTGAGTATAGTTGAGAGTGAGGAGGGTGGAAGAGTGTTTTGGGGCTTGGGATTTTGAAAATCTATCCCCAAAATGCATGGAAGGGATTTATGTAGGGTGGTCACTAATCAAAACTACATTGTTTTACATTGTTTTGGTGTTGAGGGTACTGCTATAGTGGTCAAGAAACTTAAAATACCCATTCTGGCAAACACATGACCGCTATATCTCCAAGACCGTAATAGTGGTTGACGAGATCCCAACTCCACCAACCCTACATACCTGACCGTTAGCGGTGTCAAAAACACCTATTCTGCATATTAAGGGTCTTTTATGCATCTGGGTATTTTCGACAACACGGGTGAGTCCTATGAGACCCTAAGGTCTTACTAGCTAGACTTGTCTAGGAACACATGGACCTGACATGTTTTAGTGGCAATAAGGAAGGTGAAGTTGGAGGATTATGTGGAATAATTGGTGAAGAATCTAGGCTGTTTGGAGATAGGGTGTTCATGAGATTGATGGATGAAGGATTAGTGGAATCTAGGTGGCATGAATTAGGCAACATAGGTGGAGATGTTGAGGGTAAACACGTGGGGTTGTTGGGAATGGATTTTATGGAAGGTGTAGGCTTGGAAATAGGCAAAAAATGTGGATTGGATTCTTGATCAAAACGGGATGGGTGGCGTATGGAAGATTTAGGAGTAGGAGGTGAGGATATTTGAGGTGTGGGGCTCGGTGAAAATAAGGTGAAAGTAGAAATATTAAATGGAAGTTTCTCTACCAATTTGTTATCAGATTTGAAGAGGAAAATGCTCTAATCAAAAGTAAAATTTCTTGAAATTTGAATTTTTCCCGTTGTAGGATAGACACCGATAGCCTTTGTATCGATCACTATAGCCTAGAAAAACACATGGTAATGACTTGGGTTCAAATTTATTGTGTGATGCGAACTGAATTAACAGGAAACATCATCACCCAAAAATCCTTAAGCATGAGTAGTTTGGATGTTGATGCTAGAGCAAGTAGAATGGGCTTTGAAAACATCTAACTGATGATGGTAGACCATTAATCAAATATACAGTAGTGAGAAATGCTTCCGGCCAATAAGTTAATGGTACTTGGCTAGCATAAACCGTAGTGAGACCTAATTCCCTATTGTGTTGATGTTTATGCTCAGCATCACCATTTTGTTGTGTTGTAAGGACAAGATACTTGCAATATTCGAATACCATTAGAAGCCAAGTGATTGACCAATTTAGCATTAATGAACTCCCCACCACCATGACATTGAATTCCTTTGATAAATTTGTCAAATTGGCGGTGAACAAATTTTTCAAGGAGAACAAATTGGTCATAAAAGTCAGGTTTTGCTTTCATTAGGTTAAGCCATGTAAAGCGGGTGTAATCATCAACAATACAAGCACAAAATCAAAAACCTTGTTGAGAAAAAACAAGGGCTGGACCCCATAAATCAAAATGAACTAATTCAAATGGGGAAGTGCTCCTCTTATTAACAGGAAGAAAAGGTAGTTGAGTGGCTTTAGCCAAAGTACAACTTCCACAAATGAAATCTAAACACTGCTTATTTGAGACTTTGATAGCACCTTTATTGTGTAGTTGTCGAACCAATCGCAGATTTGGGTGGCCAAGTCGTGCATGCCAAAGTTGCGCATCAACCGTTTGAACTCTGGTAGAGAAATAAGCATTAATCGGCTGACACAATGAGTGCACATCCCTCATCCTCATCCCCCTGGTCAAGACCATCCCAGTCTTCTTGTCCTCAATAAGAAAATCAGTAAATGAGAATTCACATGTGCAAGGATAATCAGTAGTAAGCTGACTGATGGATAATAAATTCTTTTGAACATTGGGCACAACTAAAACATCATTTAGAGGTAAATCAGAACCAGAAGACAAAGGAATAGATGTATCACCAATGTGAGAAATATCTAAAGTAGCACCATTTCCCACAGAAACATGTGTATTGCCAAAATAGGGTTGAATATTAGACAAAATACCTAGGTCATTGGTCATGTGAGCACCAACACCAGAATCAGGTAACCAATCATTAACATCAGAAGAGTCATGAACATAATGGTCAAAGCAGCTAAAGCAGATGATAAAATTTCTAGTTGATAAGCAAGGCTATAACGTTGGGGGCAAGATAGTGAGTGCATCATGATTCTTGCCTTTACAGATCTGACAAGTGACCACAACAGATGCAAAACTGCAATTGGAAGGCCTAGGTGAAAAAGAAGTTGTTTGTGAATGCGCAGTAAAACCACGACCTTTAGATGAAAATTTCACTTGATATGACCGAGACTTGGAGCCAGACTGAGATTTGTGACCATGAGCATCCCGATTAGCGAAAAAACTGGAATTGCAGCCGTCTTAGTAAGTGCAAAAATTTGGGTATCATAGTTAATTAATTGAGGGAGAATAGACTGACAAGACGAGATAGGAGGACATAACATGGTAGTTGTAAATGCAATGTATTCTCGGCCCAGTCCTCGAGTAGATGGAACACCTTATCCTGATCAGAAAGAGGTTTGCCAATGAGAGAAAGATCATCACATATATTGTTAAAATACCTGATGTAATCATTGATGGTTTGTGTGGGCTCCTTCGTCAACATGACAATGTTTGCTTCAGAAGGAACTCATGTTCAGCAAAAATGTGGGCAAAAGCATCTTGGAAGGTTGACTATACCTCATGAGAAGTCTCGATCAACAACAAGACTACGGGTCTTCTCTGAAAGACAACTTGTTATCCATGCACAGACAAGTCAATCAGATCTGCGCCAATGGTAAAAATCAGGATTGGGTTTGTCTAACTGTATTCCCTCCGGGACCCAAGAGTGATAGGAACAATCAGCCATGGCATAGGTGCGGGGTGTTTCACGAGTAATGAAGCCACCAAGATCCTAAGTCTCAATTAAATTTTACATCTAGGCGCTCCATAGATGATAGTTGGAAGGAGTGAGATCCCAGGATACAAAATTACTGATGTTGAGAGTAGAAGGGTAAGGGTAAGGAGAGGTGGGAAAGGGATTGGTACAGGTGGAGGAGGAGGTGGTGTTTGTGTTTGTCATTCTAGAATTAGAGGTGTTAACCATTTAGCTCTTGTACCATAAAGATGTTTATGAAGCTGAAATGGTCAAACTGATTGAGAGTAGTGACCTGAACCATCTTATTTATATTTGAATCTTGTATGGAATTGTGAGATAAAAACTGAACAATGCAAGAAAAGGATAACAATCCCATAAAATTACCATAACAGCTGCACAAAATCAGCAAACTAACTAAAGGAATCAAAATTTGAAAAATATGATAGGTAAGTAATTCTTGTTGGTAGACATTGCTACATTAATAGTGCCCACCGCGTGTCTGAGATGAAAAAAATATTTTAAAAATTTGACACCTTCATATGCATGTTGGACATGTGTCATGTGTATTGAAATAATTTTGTGGACTGACATAAATTTGACACTTTCAAATGCTTGGCCCATCACTTTATTGACACAAAAAGGCAGCATGACATAGAATACCTGTTATGGAATTGGAGTAAATCTCCTAAAATCCCTCATTGAATTTATATCTAATTTTCATGTGTTTTATCTATCAAGAAGAAGGTCGCTAAAGGGTTAATCTCCTTCCTTAACCTTTTCAGGTAACTCCAACCCAATCTCTTTAATATTGTTATCACACATGCTATATTTAAGGTTAAATAGCTAGATTATATGAAAAATTCCTTCAGTGTGGGCATCTATTTGTTGTCAATGTCCCATACGTGGAACACATGTACATACCATCTGCACTTCCTAGATTATAATTAATTGGATTATATTAGTTGGATATAGGGAATAGATATATTAATAATTTCAAGTTATTTTCTAGAAATTTAAGAAATCACAATTATAATCTTAATGATATTATCTCGTATAAATGAGTTAGAATCAACTTATGATAGGTAATTTGGCTATCAAATGGTCTTTATAATAGATAATTGTAATTCAACAATTACATTGACAAAAAATAATTTTATAGAAATTTATTCAGCCGTATAACTATGCTTAAAGATATATCAGCATTATAATACTCCTAAATATTCTTTCAAGAACCCTATTGTCCAAGGATTTTTTGCTAGAGAGAAAGACACAATTTCTCTCAACCATCTTCTATTAATCTCTTCTGGTAAGTGTTCTTACTCATATCCTTATATGATTATGAGTTTAGCAAATCTTTAGATTATTGTGGTATAATTTTCTCTTCTCATTCTATTCCAAGTTATTCCTGATTCTTGTCTATAATTCCATGGCAGTTGAAGTGTCATTCTAATTTCCAGGTATCATGTAGGCATGGTAAGTACTCCGACAATGAATGATGAGTGAGTTTAAGCTCATGACCATACTTTTAGTCATTATTAGTATTTTCCAGCATTATATAAATTTTTATGAAATTCTAGAATGACTTATGCTAAATACACGCTTTCACGAATTATGCCAATTTTCAGAAAAATTATTGTTTTTCACAATTATCATGAAAACCTTATTTTAGAAAGCTCATGGGACCATATTTGATACCTTACATGTTATAGAATATCTTTTTCCCAATTTATAAAATTATGAAACCTCGATTTAATGTTTCCAGGAAATATTGATTACCATATTTTCAGACTATGTATTTTCTACTAAGATTTTAGAATATCAGCTATGATTTATTGAAAGTATTGAATAAAGTATGATTCATAACAATTGTCAAATACATATTCTGTTAGCTTTTGAAATCACTATGTCTACAAGCTGATGATCCCTTGGGCATGATTTTAAAACCTCAGTTATGCTAAAGTCAGATTGTTAGAATATAACAATTGTCAGATATATATTCTGTTAGCTTTGAAATCACTATGTCTACAAGCTAGTGATCCATTGGGCATGATTTTAGAACCTCAGTTATGCTAAAATCAAATTGTTATAATTATATAAATTCAAAGCTTTCAAATTTATCAAGTTTAATTCCAAGTTATTATTTTTTTAAGTAATTAGTGAGAAACAGAAGCGAGTTAACAAATTAATCGTTAATCTTATTACCAAGTGGTCCGCTAGAGGACTAACTTACCCAGGTAAAGAACCTAGTGAGGTGTCCATTTATAGGATCTAGTTAGGTGCCCATCAAATTAGCCATTGGCTTAGATTTAGCTATTTAGCTCATATATTTATGTACAAAATAATTCATGTTTCTCTACTAGTTATTGCCATAGATTTAGTTAAATTATTGATTTCAGTACAATTATATGTAATTATATATATAATATTTTTATTAGTTATATATATATATTATGTATGTTATTGTTGTCCCATGTGGGTTGTAAGTGGAGGCTCGCTCATTGAGTTTTGATGAACTCACCTCTCTCTTTCCTCCCCCTTCCAGTTGCAATTACAAATCCAATTATTATTAGACCCAGGCTCGATACCTTTGCAGCTCTTGTAGTGGTGAGTTTCACTTTGTAGTGAAGTTTAAATTATGATCATGTTAGAATAGAGTGCTAGTAGTGTGGGGTCCTGGACATCATTTAGCACGTATGGTTATTTTAAAGTTATGTTATTTTAACATTATGATATTTTATCTAATTTCTTCCTGGAACATGATTTAAAATTGTCTATTTCAGTTATGGATTTTTGGAATTATTTGAAATAATTAAATATTTTATGTATTTTATTAATAACATTTTTAAGAAATTTTGATGAATTTATTTATTTCATTATTTATTTATTATTATGATTTATTATAAGCATTAATTTAGTAATTTACTATACATAATTACATGAAATTAATTTCAGAAGGCTTCCATAAGGGACAATATCCCTTATGTGCTGGTCATAATTTTTGAGTCGTGACAAGTTCTTTAAGAGGCACATCAATACCAAACTAAGCCTAAGAATGTCTTAAGCGGGGATGGGAAAAAGTTTAGGTTCTAGCGAGCAGACAAACCATAGTTATTTTTGTTTGTCAAATTACATTTATACTTTCGATGTCTTTATTGATAAAAATATGTTTTTTTAATAAAGTTAAGGTCTTTAATTAGTGAGGGAAAAAGGTCCAATTCCTTAATTAACTCTGGAAAATTAATAGCTTTCCAGTAATTAAGAACACGTATATATAGTTTCCACACAATACCCTATTTTAGTCCCTTTAAAATTCTAAATTGAACAAAATAGTCCCTATATAAAATGAACTCTTAAATTGATCTATGTAAAATTGAAAAGTCAGATAAATTGGACCTTGTTAAAAAAATCTTCTAAATTAGTCTCTATAAAAATGAATTATCAAACAAGTTAGCCTCTTAAGTATAACTTAATAGAGGGATTAACTTGTTTGATAATTCAATTTTATAATAACTAATTTATCTGATTATTTAATTTTTAGAGACCAATTTGGGAGCTATTTTTATTTTACAAGGACTAATTTATATAATAATTTAATTTTACTGAGACTAATTTGAGAGTTTACTTTTTATAGGAATCAATTTATTCTATTTAAAATTTTAGAAGGATTAAAATGAAGGTTTTGTATAAATATTGTGCTAAAGCAAGTAAACAGATTTGCGCACCAAATTTTAAAATAGTACATGTTTTTTGGGGAGTGGACAAAAAGGCAGAACAAATTAGCTATCTTCCTTTTTGTCCGCACTTTGTTGGGAACATGGGAGAAGCCACTGTTAAAACCTGCAACTACGGATTACAACTTCAATGTGGTTTGCAAACTCAACAGGCTTTGATTCAATGGATTTCTTTTTTTTTTTTTTCTAATTTACCTATATACTATAAGCATCTTCAAACATAACATAACTAGGGTTGGGCCAAACAATCTAGCCTAAAATCCAAACATGCTATTAATATTTGAGACAACAAGAGCAAACTTACATATTTAACAAATACCACGTATCATAATTCTGCACAAGGTGTCAAAAGTGACACGAATTTGAGCTGTTCAATTTATTGAATGATTGGCCACCAGCTATATCCCTATCAAAAATATTATTCAGACTATTTTCAAAGGCACCTTTGAAGAAACACGATCAAGATGTCCCCTAAACATTAATTGAGCGTAAGTATCAACTTTTGTCTCAACAAACGTTTAAAGGATACCTCAAGGTATCTCATAAAAGATGTCACAAAAAAAATAGTACAAATAACATTACTTTAATCATGATATAGCTATAATGATATGGTTGATGATCACTTCTCTTGAAACTTCATTGGTTCAGTGTTCACTCGCTCAAGCATTAAACGTTCTTGAACCATAGATATATAAAGCCCAGCTTTGGAGTCCACGCTTTCATCCGCAGGAACGCCGTAGAACTCCTCCAAATTGCTCACCAAGTCACCCCTGTTGTCTGCGACAACAATGGAAACCTTGGGATTTGGCTTCGAGATTGCGTAGTCCTGGTGGTGGACCACAAAACCCACAGAGGCAGGGTAAGGAGAAGAAAGATTTGGATTAACAACCTTGGTAGTCACGGTTGGGGAAGGCTTTGTTGTCTTATAGAAGGGCACCAACTTCCCTTTCAAGAACCCTCTGCTGCGCTTACGATTTGCCTCCATTTTCTTTTTTCTTTTCTTTATAGGCAAATATTATGGAAAGCACAAAAGTAGTGAAGGAGTACACGGAGTGAATTTCAGTAGTTTAGAAACAAGAGGGTGGGGGTATATATATTTGCTCTTATGTTCTGTGCTCATTTCTGTTAGACTGGATGAGCATGTGGTGGGTTACCTGTGTTGTTATTATTATTATTTTTTGTTTTAGTAACTACCTGTGTTAATTAATTAAAGTAGTTAGTTTAAGTGGAAATGAATTTGCACAAAAAAAAAGTGGAAATGAATATTGTAATTTGAAAAAAAAAAGTACTTGCAACATAAGAGTTAGAGCAAGACTTAACACCTTTGCCTAACTATGATCTTCTTGAGTCTTGACCCAAAATTACACGAGTTTTCACTGATTAAAAAACTTGCAAGATCAGGTAGTGTCAGAATATATGAACATGTGAATTGGTTTAATTCATGAACTAAATCATATATTTTTTAAAATAAAAAATTATTTAACAGACAAATTTTATAAGATTATTTGATTGCTTTCTGTTTGATATCTTATCAAACTTGATAGAATTTAGTGAGAATTGATTTGATTTTAAGCTTAAATATCATAATCATTTTAAATATTATTTGATGTCCTCTAGTGAGATTTGATTTCTAAACCAATTGAAATGTCATTTTTTTTTTTACATTGGTGGCAATAAGGTTTGAATCTTCATCTCATGTAAACTATCCAAATTCGTTCGTCACAAATCCATTCCTAGTGGCTTGTTGAAATATATATTATTTATAATTATTTCAAACATAATATTTAATTTATAAGTCAAGTCTTATATCAATTCCAATTTCTATGATTCTAAACATTATGTAGCGTTATCACTTTAACAACCAATTTGGTAGAAGGGTGAAAGCAATGAGAAAATAAATTTGTATGAAAAAACTCTATATAATTTTATACATGAAACTCATTATCCATAAAAGAAATATTACTCTTTTTTGTCCGTCTATCAAACATTTTTTTTTTTTGTTACAATCAAACATATTCTAAGAAAAAGACTTTGCACCTCTACTTAGTTGTTATACTCGACCTGAGATTGCATGAGCATTTACTATTAAAAAATTGATCCTCATCTAAAAATCCAGGGGCATAATCTTTTTAAACTCATTTTGATTGGCTCACCGGTTTATTCCAAATATTAGTTAATTAAGTTAGGTTGCTGTCTGAAATATATATGAAGCTGGTATCTTTCGCTAATAGAATCCATAATACCATCTCTGTTCTAGTACTCTAGCGGAAAAAGTCTAGCCTACCAAGCTCAGAGAGGTATCAGATTCAGTCTCTGGAATCAAATTTCCTTTGAGGTTAGGCTGCATAGTGCAATTAACTACAGATCAATCATATCTTTCACTTAGTATCTATTTGCTATGATTTAATCAATTACGTTCTTCAAGTTGGTCATCATGAAAAATATAATTGGGATAGGCTTAATTTGGGAGTTTAGCGTAATGGTTACACATGTGCTTGATAATTCAGAGAAGACGGATTTATTCTCCACCCAATAATTCGGAACTTTTCTGTGGAACATATTTTTCTGATGAAGCTTTCTTACTAGGTGTACGTACTGTCATTTCATTTGGATGCGAGAAACCTCTGAATTGTTTTCGTACCGTATTTTGGAAAACTGACTATTTGAAGCACTTTTTGGGGCCACTAACACGATGAATGCCAGATATTATGAGCAGAGCAGAAGAGAGAAAAACATATCTTCAAAAAAAGAAGATAGAAAGCAAGAATAATGGATCGATGACGGATAAGGATAGTGTCTTTTTCAATACCTTGCATAGTCTCGAGGGAGCATTTTCTTTTTAGAATTTATCTATTCATTTTCAATAAAAATGAATTTATAAATTTTATGATAGGTTTTATATCTTAAAATTTAAAAAATTATATATTCTCAATGAAAATTTATCATTTTAAAATCTTAATCAATGCTAGTTAATAACATCTTTTTTTTATAGGTATCAAATTTCATTAATTCAACTATTAAATTATAAGTTTTCAATACATGGATCAAGAATGTATAAAATTTCAAATCAATTTAGTACTACAACATCCTTTTTTATTTGAACATACAATAAAATTTTTGAAAATAATGTAAATGTTGAGTATTTGATAATATATTTATTAATATATAATTTTTCTGTAATTTGATACTTTTGATCATCAAGATAATATCATATTATTTAATTATTGAATTAATAAAATTATTATTTATAAAAAAAATTCAATAGAATAATTTAAGTAGAATTATTCTTGGAGTAATATATATATATATATATATATATATATGAGAGGGATGATTTATTATATAAGTGAAGAGTAAATCTTGATTATATAATTATATATGAGTGATCTAGATTAAAAATTAATTAATAATGATTAATACTCATATATTTATTTTAAAAAATTATATATTTTTATATTTTAATCTTGATTATTATAAGATCTCACGATCAAAATATATCATTTTCACTCTCGTAATAAGCCAATTGCTCCTTACGGATATATTGTATTATAATACTTGTTACGATATTAAAAATATATTATTAAAATAAGATCATATTAAGGATTCGTGAAGTAAAAGTTAAATCGATTATACCGAACATTTTGTCTTGATTGGAATACCTTAGAATTTGTCAGATATTATAGAAACTACAGGTCTGCATTTGTTCCACGCTGTTGCGTAAGCAACATGACAAGAAGTGATATATAATGAGACACGAAAGGGAGGGACAAGTAATTTTTGTCCCCACCCACATAACAGTTGGACTCTAGGTGATAATAATGAACTAGTTTTAGATTTGCTCAGTCTGACAATCATTTGGATAGATACTAGATTGATGCTTGTTACAACAAGAATTTCATTATTTAAACTTTTTTTTTAGTAAGCTTATTTTCAAAATAAGTATGAAATTTAAGGGAAGTTCTTATGTTATCAAAGCAAGAAAGTGTTTGTGATGTAATTTTTATTAATTAACATATCAATTTTTATATTAAAAATAAAAAAAATAATAATCTATAAAATTAATTTATTGATTAATAAAATAATATAGAATAAATATGTTTCAAGCAATTAGGATTGATTTAGTAATAAATGGTTTAGATAATATGTATGAGGTCTTAGGTTCAAAATCACATTATGGTTAATGTAATTTTGGAAATAATACTATGTCCAATCATATTAATTTACTTGCAAAATAACCTTTAATGTTTACATGATATCTCTCATTGGATTTAATCCATTTATATAATGAAAAAAAAACCTTTTCTAGTACAAATAAGAAATTCACATTCATCCTATAAGACACCCTTTTATTGGTCTTTCTCCCATGTTTTCTAACCTGTTCTGTTATTTTCTTTCTTAGGGTGTATTTTGCCTACCCTTAATTCTCAATTCTGATTAGCATTACTTTGCTATCTGTGCAGTTCGTGCTCTATATATGGACTATGGCCTTCGCACCATGCATATAGCAGAACTACTATAGAAAATTGCATTTGTCCGATGTTAATAATCCATGCTTGATTGCATCTGGGATGCAGGTGGTATGCTCGTGATTGTGTCTTGTAAGCTGGAGAGGCATCTAATTGCTGTGAATGGGACCTAGCTACCTTTAATGGCTTTGGCTTTTTCTGTTTGTGTCCGATACACACTCTTTGCGTTCTTCCTATGCATTAGTATGATGGGGCTTTTGTAGATGGGGCAAGCAACGGTTGAGAGGAGGAATTAAAATGGTCGTCCCCACTAGGCTTGCGTTCCTTCAGTCAGACATGTATTTGACATGAAAGTCCTAAAGTTGTTGATAATAATTCAAGGAAAAGATATTCCACATAAACGTCTGGTCGTACATCACACCGATGCATTTTGATTTTTCATTGTTTTTTTTTTTGGATTCTTGCTTTCTTTCTTGCTTAGAGCTTGTTTAGTTTAGGCTTTTAATTTTTTTTTTATTTTTTAAATTTTATGAAGAAAATTTCATTTTCAGTTTTTCTTTTATAAAATCCTAATTAAAAAGTTGAAAATAAAAACTAAAAATGAAATCTAAAAATCAAACATGCTCTTGGTGTTTACTGCAAGAGTTTTGATCAGCTTTCCATGCCATGAGTTATGTGCATGAGAGTGGGTTTTGGGCATATCTGACGGTTAAATCGATGGCATTCCAATAAAATTGTAGGCATCACTAGGAATTGTGCTATTGGTAATCAATAATTCCTTGTAATTATCTATTTCAATTGTTCACGTGATCCACTTGTTGGACACATAGCTTGGACTATTCATTTCGGGAGGTTTTAGACCTTTATACTGTTTTACTATGAATAAAGGGCGAGAGAATCTGATCCCGGGCCAAAAGGTGAATTGGCTTTATATCGCATTGCTGCCCCTTTTTTTAAAAAAAAAGTAAACTCTAGGTGATTTTTTTACTTCTTATTTTCACTTATATGTTTAGCTTATTATATATATATATATATATATATATATATATATATATATATATATCTTACTAATTTCTTATGCAATTTTACCCCGGTAGTTAATTATAATCATAAGATATTTCTTAAAATAAAAATTTCAATATTCAAATTTATGACACTGTAAATGTACTTTATTTTGAGTTATAATTTATTTGAAGAATTTAATTTTGATGCATTTTATATATATTGTCATTTAATCATGTATTACTACATCAATTAATACAATTAATTATCACTCTCACTACTTGAAAGGTTGCAATATTTGATTAGATGCTTTTTTTTGGAAAGGGGGATATGCACCAAAATTAAACTTTTATTATTTATTAATTAAAGTATTTTAACTAAAAGTAAAAATAAAGAATCAACTACATGCCATATATATGCGCTCTTGTAATTAACAGACACGATATTTGCACGATGTGTGCTAACTCTTTAGTATAAGTGTACCAAATCATTTAACTAATAAATATAGTGAGTAAGTATTGTCCCATGAGAATTGATCTTACTAAACAACAATTTATTAATTCAATTTCTAATTAGATTATAACACATTCTTGAATGGGAAGAAAGCTCTAAACAAAAAATTTAAAATAAAGCAAAGAACAAAATGAATATGAGTAATAATCTTAAAACAAATGATCTCAAGATTCTAAATCACTAGAGGTTGGATGTGGTCTGTTTTTTTACTTAATATCAAATGAGTTTCTAATTACGTGAGTTGAAAATTGTTAGATTAATGATAAGATTTTAAGTAGTTGACTCAATTCCTTGGTAATTCAGTCTTTCGGCCCTATTCTCTTCACTTACTAAAACATGTTAGTTCTTTAACTATGTTTTAACAAAATGATTAACTATAAAAATCATTTCTCACATCATACAAATTTAAGAAAAATTCATAAACCTTAAAAATCATGAGGTTCATCCCCCACAGCTACACAATATTTCCAAATTATGCAAGAACCCTAGATCAAATTATGAATAATAACTCAATAATTTGCATAAAAACAAAGGATGGACCATTAATCAAATAATAACAATATCAAGCTAAGAAAAATTATTCAACCCCAATAACCATATATATTAGGCCTAACACTTACTACCCCTAGCAAAATTTAGTGACTCATTGAGAAAAATAGAAAATAATGTAGGAAATAGGAGAACAATCCATTGCAAAACCAATGAGTGATTAAGTCTTCAATCCCCCTCCTCTTGTCATATTTTATATGTTCCTAAGCCCTCCCAAAATGTCTTCTCCTGTCTCCATCCTTTGAATGAATCTTGCTTAAAATCCTTATTTCTTTTTTTTTTTCAATTTAAACACAACATAGATATCAATCGTTGCAGCCAACACTTGGATAGTGGATTCTTGGCGCCTAGGCCTTGGGTTACCAAAATGCAAGATAAAGTTAGTGGGTGCGTGCTCAAGCAGTGGCCTTTAGGCGGTTGTGTTACCTGATAACTAACTTGATTAGTTAATTAGCCATTAATTAGATAGCAGTTACAGTGGTGGGAAAGTTTGTTAGTAGATCGATAAGCTAGATTAGCTGAGATAAGTTAATGTGTATATAAGTCATTATCATTGTGTACTTTGATGTGATTCACCTTCGTAAAAACAAAAAATACATCTGAAAATATCTTTGGTGAACTTTATAGAAAACATTTCCATGAAAATATTTCCAGAAAGGGGATTGATTTTGAAAACACCAATTTCACATTTCCTGTGTTTTTGTTTTATACTAGTTGGAAATATTTCCAATTGAAAAGGCAGTAGCAAGGTTGTAATATTAAGGAGATCTCTTATTTGTTACATCTATTACTAGTGTTCGAGTTCTGTTACGTGATAATTCCATCTTTTTTTTTTTTCCTGTATATTGACTCTTCATCATCTCTTCAAAACACACCGTTCAATAAAAAAAATAGGTGCACAAAGTCATGAACTATGGGTATCATGAATTGGTCGTTGTTCACTTTCGATATATCCTGGCACATTGCACTTGGCCACACAAATAGTTATAGTTAAAATTTTTTGGAACAGTATATTTACATTCTTTTTTCAGTAATGTATATTTAAATTCTTTATTAGCTATTTTGAAGACATATACATATGTGTCTCTAGTTATTATAAGAGACAATTATACCGACATCTCTTAAAGTTTAGTATAATTATATATCACACTCTTTTATTTTGCAAAATTATTATTGACCTCCCTTGAAATTCACTAAAATTACCCTAGCATCCCTTATAAATACTTATTCCTTAATTTAAGTGACCAAAAAAAAAACTTATGACATATTTTTTCTGTGCAAGTTTTATCTCTAGTATTTAATCAATATGATCGTATATCACGCATATAATATCTATGATTGTTAAAGTAAAATTTTCTAACAATTTTTTAAATAAGCAATAAAATTATACTCATTACAATATTTAAACCCTTATGTACTTACAAATCAAAATATAATAATTGATAATTATAAAAGAAACAATTAAAAAAAGAGCAATTTACTTTATTCTTACTGTCTTAATATTTTATAGATTTAGATTTTTATAAATTCTTGTTAGTGGATGATTCAACGCAAATTAAATTATATAAATTTTATTATTTAATATCAAACATAATTTTATCATGTTAAATTTGATTTTGAAAATATATTTTGAAATTAGGCAAACCAAACATATTTTCATCATTTTCACTTTCTAAAAATAGAATATGTTTTTATAAACAAAATGCATTTTGAATTTGAAAATCTGAAAATGAAAATCTTTTTCAAAAAATAAAAATAGAAAATAAAAATAGAAAATATTTTCACAAACTAAACGCCCTCTAACTTTCTACTTCATAAATAAACTTTTAAAATTTATTCTATAATTTTTTTCCCTTATTTCCGTCTCCCTTCCACTAAACTCACAAATGCATTCAAATTGAAACAAGAGAAAAGGAATATTTTCTGTACTTTTTAGATTATTTCACCTAGAATGCCCGCGAAGAAATGATTTGGCCTAACCATCGGTGAATATTAGATCAAAAGACCTGAGTATATGCTACGTGGTTCCAATGGGGTAATTGGAAAGATGTCCTGGTTTTTTTTTTTGATAAATGATAGGGCTCAACCACCCTATGAGGGAGAGGAGCAAAGTTTAGAGCATACACAAATAGTTTTACACCAAACATAGAAAACTACCATGTCCTAGAGATATATATGCTCAGAATTACACTCAAATGAAAAAAGGAAATCAAAAGCCAATAACAGAACATAGCCAAAATAAATAAATAAATAAAGGACCATCTGTTACAAGATATAGCTAATAGCAGTTACCATAATGAAAAATACAACTGCCCTTCTCGTTGTAAAATCATCACACCTCATCTTAGCACCGCAGATACCACAATTTGGTCCACATTCAGATTGAAATCATCACCCCATCAACATAGCAGTAGCAACAGGGAACACATCCACAATATAGTAAAACCACTTCAAACCCATTTTGCATAGAAAGACCAATATAATACCTAAAAAAATGGCATATTGCGCTTTAGAAACGACATATTATTACCCTCTCCAATCATGTATCTGTTCAATGTAGGTTGTAAAAAATTCTGGTTAGAAAGGTAACATATCACACTAAGCTTTAGTCCAATAGCCCAATCTACGTAAAATGTTCTGCACTTTCAACTCCCAATTTGGTTCGAAATTTTCAAAGACCATACGGTTACGAATCCATCAAATGGACCAGCAAACCACGTACAAAAGAGAGATCCATAGTTTTTATCAAAACCCCAAAAGGAGGCACCAAGCCCTACATCGAAAAACATAATTGAATCATGTGGTAAGCACTAAGTGATATGCCACCGCTAGAACAAAAATTCTAGATATACACTGACCTTGGGTAAGAGAAGAAAAGGTGTTCAAGTGTTTCCTTACCAGGTACCACAAAAGGAGCAAGAAGAATCAGTCGATGGAAGGCAATTGATTCTACGGAGCCTTTCCTTTGTATTGAGTCTTCTCTGAGAATAAACCACATCAACAATTTAGCTTTAGAAAGAGCTAAGCCTTTCCATGCCTTCTTTCCCTCTAGCCATTCAGGAGAGGAAGAAACACTATCATGGAATATTTGCAAAGAAAAATAAGAAACAAAAAATGCACCTGAAAAGGTATGTGCCTAAAAACACTCATCATTCACACCTTCTACCAAACAGTGTTGGTTCAAGGCTAGAAGAAAATTAGCAACAGAGGTTCCTCCCAAGTAAAAAACCTTCACCTCCATTCTAGACCCTATCTCCAGGATCCATTCTCTCACCTACCCATTTCCGAAACCATGCAATTTTACTGATTTGAAATCGAAAATAATATGGAGAATTTATCTTTCAACACTTCCCCCAACCAAATATCAGACCAAAATTTTGTTGTAGTACCCTCACCAACCTTCTTCCTTAGACCATTCACCATAATCTGATGTATATCATTCCCAAAGTATCTAAAATTTGACATTTGTCTCCATAACTTGACAAACAGGAGGGCCAAAGCATGTAACTGAGATTGCTTGGACACCCCATGATTTGAACAAATGATGCTCTTCCACAAGGGCATAGATTCATTAAAATATCTCCACCACCATTTGAATAACAATGCCGTATTTTGAATGATGATATTACCCACACCCAAACCACCCAGAGATTTTGGTCTCTGAATAACATCCCAAGAGATCAAAGGGATGCCTTTCCTAGTGGAGTCAGCAAACAGAAAAACAAATTGAGATAATCTTGGTTGCCACCATTTTAGGAATCTTGAATAACTAGATACAAAAATGGGAAGGCAACTTAGCATTGATTTTATAATTGTCAATCTCCAAGCTCTTGAAAGTAATTTAGCCTTCCAAGAAGCTAATCGCTTTTCAATTTTTTCCACCACCAATGTAATACCCAGTGTACATGTGTCAGTAGACAAGTTCTGAGCCTCAGGGTCCTTCAAAACCACCGGGTCCTAAATTTCGCTAAGTTGGATCTTACACCTCCTTAGAGGGCTATATGTTAGAGTCATATTCTCGGATCAAAAGTCCCGGTAATTGTTCTCAAAGGGAAACTAAGTTAAAGAGTGATTTTTAATAATTTTTATAAAACTTTTAAACGTTTTGTTTTTGGACCACAAGTTTAGAAAATCCCGAAAACCTCTGGATTTGAACTAAAACCCAAAATTTAGATTTTTAATGGTTAGGATTTTTTTTTATATTTTATTTGAATCAAAATAGGGGTATTTCCTTATTTACATTTATATTTTAAAGTTAAAATTAAAATTAAAATTAGGAAATGTAAAGTGAGCGTTGAGACAACCCAGATGCAATTGGGTGCTATATATTGCTTCTCCAACGGACTCTCAACGAGTTATGTTAGATATGTTCGTTGCAACAAGTTGTTCCTCCAGTTTTGCTACAGTGAGATTTACTCACTAGCGAACATGTCTAATATCAACATAGTGCAAAACGACGCAGTTTTGATAAATGAGCCCCCAACCCCTTATAAAATGCCCAACTCGAGCTTCTTCTCTCCAAACAAAACCCTCCTTCCAAACTCTCTTCCAACCCTTCCTCTCTCAATCCAACATCATTCCTTCTCCTTCCAAGATCAAGTTGTTGGTGTCATCCCGCTACATGGAGCTCCCTTGGTATTGCCATTTATTGTTCTCCCCTCCAGGTGAGTGTGTTCAATCTTGTTACTTTTATTTTAGTCACTAGAGTTATTTTCCTCATATTGTGGCATAATGTATAATGTTAGAGTATATTTCAAAGAGATTTTAGATAAATGTTAATTATGTCAAGTTTACAAAATCATGGGTTTCAGTTATCATGAAATGTATTATTTGAGACTATTTTAGAAAGGATTAGAGGTTAGTGATGATTTTGTTAAGTTGATAAAATTTTGGTTTTCAAAGAGCATGAAACCATATTTTCAAAATTCATGGGACCATTGTTGCTAAAATGATTTTTAAGAGTAGGATAATTATATGATAGGGTTTACACAGAGAAGAGCGTAGAAAGAATTTTAGAGAAAATGAGTATATATAGAGCAAAGAATGATTTAGCTTTTGAATAAATATGTTATATGATTTTTGAGTAGTTTGATTATAAACCCCAGTGCTTTAGACTATAATTTTAGATTTATCAAGTACATGAAAAGATATGTTAATTTAAGTTTTGAACTTAGAACTTTAGTATATGGTACAAAGAAGTATGGAATTAGAATGATTCATAGCAACTGCCAAATAAATACTCGTGGGCTTGAAATCGAAATGTCTACAAGCGGGTGATCCCTTAGGCATGATTTCATAGCAACGGTTATGCTAAAGTCAAATTGTTAGAACTAAGGTACCAAGAGGTACAAAATTTAGTATGATTCGTAGTAACTGCGATACATATTTTGTGGGCTTGAAATCAGAATGCCTACAAGTGGGTGATCCCTTGGGCACGATTTTCACAACCAAGTTATGCTAAAGTCAGATTGTTAGAATTGTTTGAATCCAGAACTCTCAGAACACTAATAATTTAGGGGCTCGCGTTCACGAGGGAGTACCCACCCTTTCGCATTGTTGTTTTTATTATTTTCAGTTCTTTACGTATAATGATTAGTATGTAGATAGTCATTGAGGCAACAGTATAAATTAGCTATGGAGGCAAATATTAGTAAATCAACCATGGAGGCAACAGGATAAATCAGTCATGGAGACAAATATAGTAAACAACCATAGAGGCAAACCTAATAAACAACCATGGAGCCAATATTATGAAACGGTCATGGAGGCAATAGCGGAAACAGCCATGGTGGCAATTTCAGAAAACGGGACCTAGTTAGGTACCCATAGCTTGTCCACGAGGGACCACAGGAACAAGAAAATTCAGTAACAGTTATTATTATTATTATGTTCTTATTATTGTTATTATTATTGCTATTAATATTATTATGACTTTTATGCATCTTGGTTGTTGTCCCATGAAAGGGGTTACGGGTGAGAATTCACTCACTTTTAGATGAAACTCACCCCCTCCTTTCTCCCATTACAGGTATAGTAGTTGTTCAGGATCTTTCCAAGTCGTCTCCTCTCTAGTAGTAAAGGTACCTGTTGGTGAGCTTCACTTTGAAGTGAAGTACCTTTTGTTGTTCTTAGAGTGTTCTAGTGTCATTGCGGGGTCCGAATCATAGTGATGTTTTACATTTTGTCTTACCATGAATTAGATTATATTGTATTTGCATGATTATAGCTTTCATGGTTTTAAATCTGTAAAGAGAGTAATTCAATATATGTTGTATTATGACTATAGATACAAAGTTTGATTATGAAACTAATTATGATGATTTAGATTTCAAAGACAAAATGATTTATGTTAGATATGAAATTGTGTTTGAAAATGGATTTTATGATTTAAACTTTGCATATAGAGAAACTTAGTGGTCACGAGGCCTACGTGGGGATGGGATTCCTCACGTGCCGTCACGTTTCCAAGTCGGGTCATGACAACTGGCTTCTACGTCTCCATTCTCTTAGAATTAGCACCTAAAGGAATGCCTAAGTATGTGATTGGCAGTTGAACTACACTGCAACATAACATTTCCTTAGCTTCATTTGTCCAAGACTCATCACATCCAACATGTAATGTGCCCTGCTACTTTATGGATAGACGACTCCCCACAAACTAACACGGGTCATTTCAACGTACTTTGTCCTCACTCACATACTTCCTAGAAAACTTCCTAGGGGGTTACCCATCCCAAAATTGCTCCAAGTCAAGCACGCTTAACTGAGTTCTTTAGTGATGGGCTACCAAAATGAATATGCATCTTGTTTGTATAGGTAGTACAAATCAATTCATATAAGCCATCCTTAACCGTATTGTCCCATACTTACATAGTCTCAAAATCCCTCTAATTCTGGTGTGTAATTGGTTCATTCATGTACCCCTCCACTTAGAGGTCTTGCCAAGGAGCCGCCCTCCATGCCTTCTTGCTGGCGATCACTCCTGCCCTCGTCATCGGGCATTACACAAGCTATCAACGCCGATTTGTTAAAATTGATCTTAAGACCTGACATAAGAGAAAAGCATGGCAACAAATATTTGTAGTTTCTCAAACACTTCATATTGGAGGAGCAAAGACTAAAGTATCATCTGCAAACTACAAATTTGTTAACATAACATGATGCTCCCCTACCAAAATACCATCAATAAGGTCTTCCTCCATTGCTCTTTGGACCATTCTATTAAAAGTCTCCGCCACTAGAAGAAATAAAAATCGAGATAGTGGATCACCTTGTCTAAGACTACTCTGAAAACGAAAAGGAACAGGGGGAACCATTAATCCACACAGACATTGATATTGTGGATACACAATACTTAATCCATCACTTCCATTTCTTGCCAAAACCCATCTTTTCCATCGATTCCTCCAAAAAACTCCACCTAACTGTGTCATAGGCCTTCTGAAAATCAAGCTTCAATAAGATTTCCTTCTTTTTGGCCTTTCTTAACCACCATATCACCTCATTTGCTATCAAAGCACCATCAAGAATCTGTCTATCACCAATGAAAGCAGACTGAGTCACCAACTAACCTAGCTATTATGAAACTCAGTCGATTGGCAAGAATTTTGGCAATGATTTTACACAAACACCCCCACCAGCTGATAGGACAAAAGTCCTCAATTTCGATTGCATCTACAACCTTAGGGGTCAATGTGACCCATGTTGTATTGATCTTCACATGGAATTGACCCAATTCAAAGAAGGACAGAACTAGCTCACAAATATCATTTTCAAGATCAGACCAAACGCTTAATGAAATTTATGTTATACCCGTCATAGCCTGAAGCTTTAGAGGAGTCACATGATAGTACCACTTAGTACACCTCTAAAACATTTAATTTGTTCAATCTTTTTCTTCCTTCTCCTACCAACTACAACCGCGTGAAAATATTTAGTATTCCTATCACTCAATTTAAAATGCTTCTCTCTTGACATTTGCCTCCAATAGGAATCCTTTCTTTCATACCATAACTTCAGCTAAGCATTTATCGCTTCAAGTCTTGCATTGTCAACTTCATTGAAACCTATATCATCTAATCTTTTTCCAGTAATCACTTGTATATTTTTTATATGCCATTACTATCTTACGGTCTATATCTAATCTAATATGGGTGTACACATAATATTTTTGATCTAGTCTCATGACATACTTATAACATAGGGAAAAAAGTAATAAAATGATTGGTCCATTTTATTTTATTTTTTCCTATGCCATCACTTTCTTTAATTTTTTGGCCTATATTATAAATATATTGTGTAAAAATATTGAACGCATATTATTTTTCGTATGGGCTTCCAATGTCCTCCTAGCCTAATAATTAAGGAATATGATTTCTTTATATATTTCTGCACTTTATTTCTATCGGTTATTATCTTAAACATATTTATCAATTGAGATATTTTTTGTTTTAAAATAGAAAATAACATAATAAAAATGATGTAAAAATTAGTAAAAAGATTATTTGAAAATATTATTATTTCATAATTAGCTGTGTTCACACTTTTCAACTCTTATCCAATATCTTCTTTTTTTTTTTGTGTCTTCTCTTGTGAAGTGTTGTTGAGGGGACTTCCACCTTTCTTTTCTAGTAGTAGCTTTATCTCTTTTATTTTTTCCTTTTTCTTTTCATTCATTGGGTTTTTAATTGCTTTCGTTTTGTTCTTTTATGGATATCATTTTATCCTCTTTACGAGTTTTTTTCCCTTTATGAATACCCTTTATCAGTGTTTCAATTTTCTTTTATGATAGTCTTATAGAAATAGAGATGTTTTACATTTACTTTGAAATTAGCTATAATACATACATTCTTTAAGCTGCAACACTTTTCGTGTTGGTATCCATTGTCATGCTTTAACATTGTTGGTACTTGTTTATGAATAAAATTTTCTTTCACGTTGACATTAGAAAAAAAAAAAAGAACTCATATGGCACCAATTCGATGGGCTGTGTATTCATTTTGCCGTAAGGAAATTATATTAACCTCCCCTAAAGTTAACTATAATTACAATTAGCACTCTTCTATTTTATAAAATTATCACTGAACACCTTGAGATTCACTAAGATTATATTAACATCTCATGCAGATACCGATTTGTTAATTTAAGTGGAAAAAATAGGTAAATAACCAATACTATCGTTGAGGTTTGCTCAAATGACACTCCACTCCATTCTTTTCAAAATTTGACACTCCACCTCATTCTTTAAAAAAAAGAATAAATTAATAAAAATAAAAACTAGCAAGATAGCAAAATTTATAAACATAACTTCAACTCGACATGTGTCTTAAATTAAACTAATTCTTAAAATTCAAAACCTAAAATTCATATCCTTAAATTTATATCTCACTAAGAACAAAATTAAATTAGTTGAGTTACTACATAAAAATAATATATGCCTTGTGATTGAAAAGTAATGAGAAATGTAGAATAAGTTAGTCTAACTTCAATATTTTTAAAGGATTTATAGGACAAATTGATTTCTAATTGTTTATAAAATTGTTCAAATTGGTCTATAATATACATACAATTAGAATAAATAAATCTACTAAAATACTAAAGAATAATTAATTTTTCCTAAATTTTTTATTTTAGGGATCACAAATGTATTTTTTTTCCTTAAGGACAATTTATCTATGCTATTTTTTATTAGGGTCAACTTAGCTATTTATTCTTTTTTTTAAATATATATGCACTGTTCTTTTGCAGCACTCAAATAAATGAATAATTTAATTTTGTTTTAAGCTAGGTATATATTTGAGGATATAGAAATTTAGGATTTGAATTTTAAGAATTAGTTCAATCAAAGAAACATGTCAAGTTGAAGTTAAATTTATAAAATTTATTTTCTCTCACTAGTTTTTATTTTCTATTTTATTTATTTGTTCTCTATTTTTTTTTAGGGATGGGATTGGGTGTTAATTTTGGAAAAAAATAAGATAGATATCAATTGAGCAAACTTCAAGGGTAATCTTTATTATTTACCAAAAAAAAAAACAAATGACCTATATATAATTATTAATGATAAAATTATAATATTTTGACAATATTTAACATATGATACAAGGGGATATTTTAGTCAATATATATGTCAAATATTATCAAAATATTATACTATTATCACTTAAATTAATGAATTAACACTTATATATAAGGAAGGTTAATATAATTTTACAAAATAAAAGAGTAACAAATGCAATTACACTAAATCTCAAAAGGTTGAGTTTAATTTTCCTTTTCTTTTCTTTGTTAAATTTATAGGATGTTGGAAAATTGAGTTCCTGCAAAGATAGAAAAAACATGCAAATAAATGTTAAGCCTGAGGTATGCATATATTTGCACTGCCCTTGAGAATTATTCTGTTAGTATAGAAATTCTTCAAGATACAATAGGCTTTCCTAGCATGGCTAGAAACTCAAAAACTACAAAGGTGGTATGTTCTTTACTTCTCATCGATAACCTAAACAATAGAATGATAGTGTAATAAGAAACCTAAACCTTATAGCATAGTTATCGTGAGATGCATCGTTATCTTACAGACCCAAAAACTATACTTTTTTATGTGTATGAATTGAATAAGCACTACTTATATATATAAGTTTAAGCAATTGTTGCACTATTAAATAACTTTTTATTGGATTAATTTTTAACAAAACTCACCATTAAATTGGAAAGTTCATATCATATAGATCGTGTCCATAAAATTTTAAGTTATTCTAAAACTTTTTGGCATAGCTTTTCATGTACACCAATTCTTAAAAAGAAAAAGAATAAGGGCAGCGTGATTATATTCTTATTGATGCTCAACTTTATCAAATTTGATATAAATGATATTTATGAACAGGTAATTGTAGCTCAATGATTGGATCAAAAAAATTATTCTGTAAAATGTTATTGGGAATATAACTTTGTTTAGAGTTACACACTATATCATTACCCAAAAAACAAATAGAGTTACACACTATATATTTCCATAACATTAGTAATAATTAAGAAGTAACATGTCAAAACAAACATCAACCGTTTTGTCTTAAAATACTCGAGAATAATTGGTTTAATGATTGAGATTAAATATGCAAACAAAACACACAGCTGGGCCTTATTTAAACTTTAAAGGAATTAAAATGTTCAGATAATATATAAAAATAATATTAAATAATTAGATAGATAAATAAATCTTTTAAAATATATATTTTAATTAAAAAAATCCAATATAGAAAAGGGTGTCAATAATTGAAGAATATGAATATGATTGGCCCCACCTTGTACCAGAGAATATATTGTACAACATTAGTATTCTTATGCTTTTTTTCATGGTTTGTATGAATATTTTATTCTTTTGGACTCTTGAATGAGATTAGTTTGCTAAACAAAAAGTCTTGAAATATTCCTCAGACCTCTCCGAATATTCTGTATTAATATCCAAGTGGCTTTCAAGCCACGTTACTTCCAAATTCATATGATAGACCCTTTGCTTCATATATGGTGTGTACACCAAATTTGTTATCCTTAAATTTTGTGTAACCCATATTTGAATGTTAAAGATTTTTATTTTCCACCTGTTCTTACCTAGAAATACAGTAACGATGCAAGTAGCTTCAACGTCCATGCAAACAAGGGGCGGGTTACCTACAAAAACACTCAAATCTCAAGTTAGTAAATGAATGAGATAGAGAATGATAAAAGAATAATATGTAATAAGGTTATGATACTTGGGTGTAACACCTGAATTATTAACCTCTTATGCGTACGTCATAATTGACCAATTGTTAGATTTCTTACATTTTGATTTCATACGTTTAGTTTTTTCGAAAATACTTTTAGCGAAAAATAGAGAATAATTTTTTTTTTAAAACTTAAAATGGCAAGAGCCTCATTCGTAAGTGTCTAATATAAACTAATGCAACCTATAATAAAACCACATTCCATAACAATAAATATACAGAAGAGCAAATCCTAGACATAGTAAGCAATTTAACATCACAAATCAACACATCACCATATAATAGGATACTAGTATATCATAAAAGGGCATGAGTCCATGGAGGACAACCACACCTCATATATACTAGTCACACAAGATATAACATAAGATCCTAATAAAGAGCATGACATAAGTGAATTTAAGCTAAGAACCAATACTAAAGCCCAGGCTCAAATATAGTTATCCATAATAATTAGGGAAACCTTAACACTTAAAGAAAATGTATAAATAAAATCAGTAATTTATATACTCTAGAATAACAAATAAAAAGATATGCATTGATATGACATCTAATCTCTGAGCATGCGCAATCTCCAAAGATCATAGGACTCAAGGAACTCCGGCACTCTAACCTGCGGAATCGTTTGAAGACGACACAAAATAAAAAGGGGTGAGAATCCAAGGAAACTCAGTAATTCAATAAAAATAATTCAAGTGTTATCGTAATCGTCTACCGTCACTTTGATTTAATTATAAAGTAAGTGAACATGTTTTAGTTTATTTCAATTAGTTCGTAAATAAAAGTTTCGAAATGATACATATTTTAAATCTTGTAAAAATTCTTGATTTGACAAGTAATCACCAAATTTCACTCGATCATCTCTAGACTTATGAAACCAAACCATCTCCTCCCTACATAAGATATGATCATATTCTTTCCGTAAGGAAAGTTCAAGCTGCTTCAAGGAGGATGTATCCCAAACTTCCAACTCCCTTTGCACCCCACGAATATGAGCTTCAAGGGCATGCTTCTGTTTAAAAATATTCCCAAAGACATCTCTATTAAACATAATCGAGGCTTGTTGAGTAGCTTGCAGACTCAGCCCCAAATTGTCATTCCCCTTACCCCAAGCCTTGTTGACCACATCACTATAGTTAGCATGCATGGCCCACACTGTAATAAAACAAAAGGCCATTCCCGCCTAGCACTATCTTGGCCATGCAGGTGGAGGAGAAGGGGAGCATGATCTGAATGAAAGCAAGGGAGATTCTTAACATAAGCATCTTTAAATCTACTGGTTCCAGTTAATGTTAGCCAAAGCTCTATCCAGCCATTTTGCCACAAAATGCATACCAGTAGCTCTATAGAACCATTTGTATTTCTGGCCAATGGCACCAAGATCAATCAAACCACAACCATCCAAAACCTGAGAGAAATTCTCAACTTTAGCCGAATAGAAATGCCCTCCCTTAACCTCAGAAGGATGCAGAATATCATTAAAGTCCCCTATGAGAAGCCACGCCCCATCAATGTCATGAGTTAGATCCCTCAAGTGAGACCAGAGAGCAATATGATTAATAGGAATAGGGCTGCCATAAACAACACTACAAGTCCAATTGGATCTACCACTACCAAATTCCAAAGTGATACATTGAGATGTAATCTCCAAAGTATGCAACCAAGATATAGAAGAAGAGATCATAACCCCAATACCACTAGCATTCCTAACCACCTCAGAAATAGCAGCTGCCATAAATCCCAGCTTTTCCCATAAAGATTTAACATTATTGTATTGGATGTGACTTTTCATTGTAATAAAAACTTCTGGGTTGAACTTAACTAATTCCTTAACATGCCTCTTCTCCCGTACCTACACAGCACCCTGTACGTTCCAAGAAATAATTTTCCAATCGAAGCAATCCATAAACAACTAAATTGGGAATGGGGTACTACTTCAAAACCGAACTGAAAGCATTAATGTCAAGGTACAATAGTACCTATTCCAGTAGCAAGCTCACCACTAAGCTACAACTCCACATTATCAATCACATTTTTCGCTTTAGGGGAATTCCCAACCTACTGTCGCTTTGTAACCACAGTTGGCAGACTAATACTACCACCCGAATCTGGAAGAGGCTTCATGCTTGAAACAGAAGATGGGCTGTAATTGGCTTCGATGTAGGATGAATGCGTGAGGCCTTACATACGATGGGCTCATGAGAAGTTTGCACTGGTTCACGTATCTTAACCCTACCACCTCATTTAAGTGGTGCAACTTCGGCCTTTGGCTTGGGCTTATTCGAAGTGCCTCCTTTTTGCATGGAAAAAGATTTGTCATGCCTATCATTACTTTACTTTATGAGATTTTGACTTCATTTGAAATTCAAATATTTTTGAGTTTCTGATAACCCAAAGTAGTTTCTTATGTAAGCAATGGTTTCTAATGCATCCCACACTTTCTAATGAACTTCTACACTTTCTGAGCCTCTCATGTTCCATCAAACTTCTCTCTGAGATAAATGATGATCTTCAAATAATGTTAATGTTCTTAAAAAATTATTACAACTGAGATAGATTAATGATTATGTTCTTGATTTGATGATGAGATAGCACTTGCTGATGTTGTCATGATACTTTCTAAAGTCACAAACCTATTTTTGAAGGCCCGATATTACTTTCTGATGCTCTAGCTAGCTTTCTTAAGCTTTTTACATATTGTAATTCACTTTCTAAACAATTTTCACATTCTTAAGAATCTGAATCTCTTTAAATGAGATTTTAACCATATTAAAACATGATCATATGAAAAATATAACAAATTGATTTATATGTATATGAGAAATAACCTGTTAAGTATTATTGAAACTCAAACAAACCATTAGCCATTTCTTTAAAATATTTTAACAAAATTTGCTTTGTTGTAATTCAAAACCTAAGCTATGATAGCTTTCTCAAGGATTATAGAGCTAACAGAAGCGTATTGAAAATGGGCTTTCCTTGGGTTACAAAATTGATTTGGAAGGTTGTTTTAACAATAAATAAACATTACAACTTGTATTTTCTCCACTAATGGTGGCGATTTTAGCTTAACCGTGGGTCTGGGTTTTGCTTCCTTGAAAATTTGACTTAGAGTAATTATTGGTAAATATAATTGTGAAGTTTAAATGGAGTTTTTAGGTGTGTTCAAGGTAATAATGGAAAAATGATTAATTTTGTTGGAACTTGACATGTTGGTTTAATTTCAACAATTATTTAGATGTTGAGAACTTGAATTCCATATTTGTTGGTGATGTTGAAGTTGTTATTGTTGATTCTATCACTGGATATTTGTGACTATGATATATGCTAGCTAGGTCCAGTCCTTTCCTGGGACAACTGGTTTAGGCCAGTTCATGTTTATGCATTGAGTTGTTCCCAAGTTGAAATATTAATTTGTTTGAAAGTGTGTGATTAGATGTTATGTGCATAGGGAGTGTCCCATGGGCTACATGACATAGCTTAACTCATTCTAATGCATAGTGTAGATTGAAGGGTCAATATGAGTTAGGATTATGTCTGATGGGCCTTGGAATGCAAACGAAGGATGTTGGATAGAAATTTTAAGCTTTGCCATTAAATGCATAAAGGGTGTGCTTATGTCTCCTATTAATATAAGAGACTTTTATGTTATGTTATAAGACAAGATGTAAGGAAGTTAAATTTAAAATTTAGGTGAAGTTTTTCTCTCTATCCCCATTTAGGTGATTCGGAGTATAGGAGACATTTAAATTGCTAGGGGTGGTGATACGGTTGGTAAAGGTGACATGAGAAAGAATGATATATTAAAAGAACTAAAGTTTGAATAAATAAAAGCACTAGAGAATTGTTATGTCTTATTCTCTTACTTTTACATACATGTTTCATGCTATGTGTTTTAATATGTTAGTAATGCTATATTCTCAAGTCCATCAATTGTTAATCTAGAGATTTGCACAAGATTTAAAATATGTGTCACTTTAGAATTTGAATCTACAAACTGATTAATTGAACTAAAGCATGCTCACTTATTTTATTATTAAATCGAAGTGGCTAGAGATGGCAACGATGACACTTTGATTGTTGCTATTGAACTCCTGAGTTTTTTTTTAAATTCTTACCCTTTCTTTTCTGTGTTGTTCTTCAGATGAGCTAGTGGACCATGATGCTAGAGTCCCATAAGTTCATGATCTTGGAGCTAGCTCATACTTAGAGACTTAATTATTATCTTCTATATATCTTGTATCTCTCTTTTGAGCATGTAGACTATTGATCCTTATTTACATTTTTGTTTTGAGATTCTTTTACTTTGAGGATGATTGTATTTGAGACTGAGCCTTATTACTAGCTCTTAGCTAGGGTTTATTTATGATATGTTCTTTATTAGGATATTATCTTATGTTTCATGTTGTTTGTATTAGGTGTGGTTGTCATCCATGGACCCATGCCCTCCCATGATACCTTGGTATCTTATTATATTATGATGTGGTAACGTGTGATTTAAATGTTTATTATATCTAGGAGTTATTATGTTATATGTTTATAATTATGGAAATGTAATTTCGTTCACAGATTGCGTTAGTTTTAATTACGCGTTAACAAACAAGGCTCTTGCCATTTTAACTTTTCAAAAAAGCTTTTATGCGATGTTTTCCTTTAAAAGTATTTTTAAGTAAACTAAACATATGAAATCAAAATGTAATAAATCTAATAATTGGCCAATTATAATATATGCATAAGAGGTTAATAATTAGGATGTTACAATTTTGATCTAAAATCCTAATCTTTATTTTATTTTATTTTTTATTTTTTTAGATTTTACTCTTGTATAAGTAACATAAAGTTATCTATGAGTAAATATTTTCACCTTAAAAATTTAACAAAATAAGATTTTTGTATTAATCAATAAACTTATATTTTCAATGATACTAACACTTACTCCCACCTAAACTTATAGGGAAAAAAAGAAATTTTCAATAAGAAAAACAAATTATATCTTAAAAACCATAAAAATGATACTAATAGAGAATTGTTGGATAAGAGTGAGAGTGATTACTTTTGTAACACCTCTTCATCCAGAAGCTAATAATATGAATTTACACATGAAACACAACGGCTAACATTAAGTAAAAATATTACAAGCAAAACATTCTAGCATAACTATTTAATGTCATTAATTACAAACTGAATATTTCTAAAATTAGCAATTTAAAATTACACATTAATTAAACATAAGTCCATAAGTTTCTCAAGCTTCCTTTAAATACTCGCTAATATGAAACCACTAGAAATAAAATAAAGAAAAATAATAATTTAAAATAAATTCTCAGTAAAAAATGAATGGTTTTAAAATATTTGAACTATGGTTGGTTTAAGCCATGTCTACAGAAAATACAGGGCTACAATAATATTATATGAACATAACCAATTATCATATTATAAATAAAATAAACCATGTAAAGCATGTCATGCATATCTTATCAAAATTATGATATCTTTACTTTAGTTGTTCTTCCATTTTGCTTGTCTCACACGTAGTCAAAGACCTTATCTTAGGAAATTCTCATTATTTCGTGTTGTTTTTTACATCGTGACGACAAAGTAAGACTTTTACGCCACTCTAACCGAGGAAGGTAACATAAAAGGATCTTAGATGTATCCCTCCTTGTCTAATTAGCGGAAAATTTTAATCGATTATATATATATATATATATATATATATATATATATATAAATTAATTAATAGTTATTATGCATAGATTCACAATTAAGGAATTCATAAAATTAATCCTTAAATAAAAGTTCATAAATTAATCCACATTTTAAATGGTGAAATATAAACTAAAATAAATGCACAAAATTTATAAATTCATGCATAAATAAATTGAACCAAAATAGTATAACTGTAGGCCAAATAAATTAATATCTCAATAAAATTTATTAAACCATAGAGTTGACAGTCTAAATATTAATTTCAAAATGGACTAATATTAAGAAAATTTTTATTAAATTTTCTCTTGTCATTTTATCAAAGTCCATGAGTTGGTCTTTGTCATCATAAGGTTATAATAAGTTTAATATTTCAAATTCATGTATAATAACCTTAATTTATTCTTAGTATTAGATTTAATTATATTTTATCTCTAATTTAGGTCCTTTATGGAAATTACTATAAACATTGACAACTCAACTCAATATAATATTATATAAACAATATGATGAATTCTAAAATTAATATACAACAAGTAACAACAAAAATAAAAAGGAACATTTGATTAACTTAAATTAAATAATAAATCACATAAATATAAAGAAAAATTAAAATAAAGGAAGAAAATCGGAAGCGGTAGCCGCATCGGTTGGAAGAGAGAATCTTTATAATTAAGTGATAAAAAAAAATCTAAGCGCAATAAACCAACGGAAGGGTGAGGAGGGAAAATGATCATCTTAATTAAGTAGTTAGTATTATTTTAATCAATATTTAAGTCTATAATTATCAATAAATATAAAAGAATGACAAAATAAGATGACAATGATAAATAACAATAAGTATATGTAATATAAAATGACAGTATATAAAATGAGTAGTAATAATAATAACTGAAAACATGATTTTATTTTGCATAAAATAAATTTATTTTCTACTTTTGAATTGACACAAAAATAATATGTCTATACTACAATAATTCTACACTATGTGTTTCTATTTGTCCTCTCTCTTTTATTTTTCCTCTGCTTTCACGTCTCTCTCTTTTCTTTTCTTTTTTTCCTTCAACTTCTCTTTCCACTAATGCCAGCACACACACACACACTATCTATTCTCTCACTCTTTCACATTCTCTCTCTCCATTTCTATTTTCACGGTGCTCCTACACACTACACACACTTGCACTTACTTATGGGGGCATTGGAAAGTTACCTTTTTTATTTATTTATTTTTTAAACCAACTACCCCTTTGACTATATTGGTGGCGGTTAAATGCATTTTTGTGTTACACCTTTATATTTTTAGTGTAAAATTATACATTTAATTATTAATACTCAATTTAATATTATTCATTTTCTTAATAAAATTTATTCTTATCTTAATATAATGTATTTTGAATTTATTCTAACCAATTTAAAATCTTATTTTAAACAGTTAATATCTATATTTTAACTATTTAGTTTGATTTTTAAAATATATATTGATGTAAAATTATTAAATAAGACTAATAAAATATTTGAATATGATACATGATTTAAAACTGTTACAATAGAAATTATTTTATTTATTTATTTATTTATCTATTTATTGATGTTACACTTTTCTTTATGCTTGTAAGAGTTCTTCTTTTAGTTTTAATTTTTTTATTACTGTAATATTTTCTTATATTTAATAATATGTTACTTTTGTTTCAATAAATTTAATAGCATATAAAATTAGATCAAATTCACTATACAAAGTCTAATAAAACGTTATTAGAAAAAAAATGTAAAAATAGTCTGACTGTCATTTGTTTAACGATGTTAAATAACATATAAATTTAATCATATCGCATAAAAGTACCGTCTGACTAACTATCTATCTATTTCTAATTTTGGAATTTTTTAAATTTAAAATCAAACAAACTAATTAAATAAATAAACTAAAATACAACAAATTAAATCAAATCACAGCTAAAAACACACTTCCAAAATATTAAATCAACCAAATTAGATAAATCAACGAAAATAAGTAAACCAATTAGATAAACACTTCCAAAACATTAAATCAAACTCTTCTTTTGAAAGTTTAATTAAATTTTTAACTAAATCAATTTCACGATAAAAAAATTAACTAAATCAATATATTAAAATGCATATTCCACACTACTCTTTAATTTTCGGTTTTAATTTAAAATATTAATATCCACTGACTACTAACAATTTTTTATCTAATTATATTAAGTTGTGATACTAATTAATTTCAATTTTAAAAGAACATTTACGATAACAATTAAATAAATCATCAATTACCTTAACATTAAACAGCATTTAAAATATCATTTTTCTAAAAGAAAAAGATGACATACGCAACGCAAATTGCAGCTTATGTCAACGAGGGTGGGCGTAGGTGGATAAACTTAGACTCACACTCTACGAAAGCGTGAATTCGAATTTGCAAATTGATGTGGACCTCATTGCTATGTAATACTTTCTACAAATTCTCGAAAAGGTTGGAGGTCTTCTTTGAAACTTTTATAGCCATGGTTTGTGTCATTGGGATTGCATTTTAAAATATTATAATTTTCAATTTACTTTAACTTTGTTTATTTTTAATATATATAATAAAAATTATAAAATAAATCTAAAAATTTATTATTTGATGAAATATTACAACTTCCAGTTTTAAAAACAGAATAATTTTAGAGTTCAAAAAATAAAATCATGCTTTTAACTTTTTCTTTTAAAGTATATAAGACTACTTTAATAATAACACTAAGTATGATTTGTAATTAAATAAATATTATTTTATACAATAAATTAATATTTAATATCAATACTTTAACTTACATCTATTTAATAGTTATGGTTATCAATATTTTAATTAGTGTACATGTTTTAGTAAATAACAAATTTACAATTCTAACAATGACTCTCGGACTTGTTTCTCACTTTTGGTATAGTTAAAGTTTGTTTGTGTGATTTTTTTTTTTTTTTTGAAAAGCTATCAATTCTATAGCAATAACTGCAAAATAGAAGTAAGCTAAATTTTGATATTAAAATATTAATTTACTGTCTAAAATAATATTCATATGATTACAAATCATATTCAATATTATTAAAGTAATTTTATATACTTTGAAAGAAAAAGTTAAAAACATGATTTTGTTTTTCAAACTCTGCTTTTATTATGTTTTTAAAATTTAAAGTTGTAATATTTCTTCAAATAATAAAATTTCTGATTTATTTTATAATTTTATTATACATTTTAAATATAAATGAACTTACAAGTAAATTGAAAATTTTAATATTTTAAAATAAAATATCAATGCAAAAAATTGTTAGAGAAATGTGAGTTTAATAATAGAAACAACAATGTCTGTTAAATATGCATGAGGTGGAGTGTCATACTTATAGAATAATGGGGTAGAATGCAATAACTCTAAACTTTAAGAGTATTTAGTGTTATTTATCCAAAAAAATACAATGAAAAATTAATACCAATTATTATTTACAAAGAAAGTTTATGAAATTGTCAAACTTTTAGAATTATTAACTTCCACCTCTCCATATTTAAGTAGAATTGATATTTCTCATTATTTATTAAAACCATCACACAATCTGAGGTGGGGAACTGAAAATTGAATCATTACGTTGAAAGTTAATTTTTAATTTTAATTAAAATAATAAATGAGTTACTGTGCAAAGGATTAATCCACATGTGGTTCTTTCACTCTTGAAATTCTCTCTGCTTCTTCTTAATTCAGTCTTCATGTTTTTTAATCCCAGTATCTTCTCCCCCAATATCTTTTCTGCTCTATCCATATATATCTTCTCTTCATTTCTCTCTTTGCAATGTCGTTGTTCTACATCTCCATCAAGTAATCTCTGTTTCACTTTCCCTCATCCTCTCTCTATTTCCTTTAATTATGTTTAGGCCAAAAATTGTAAGGGCCCACGCACAATTATCATAAGCTTTTAAAACATCAATTTTAGCTTCTAAAAATGATTAGTCCAACACCATAACAATTACCAAGTCATTAAATCACAAGATTTCAAACCCTAAGTCCCAACACCCCACTTTGATTAAGAAAAAAAACCCCGAGACTTTACAATTGTCATAAACTCATCTAAAAAAAGAGTTTCCTTTTCCAAAATTCTTATTTATACGCAACAATAATTACCCAATTGTTACAAGCACAAAAACACAACTCAAGTTTCCAAAACCAAGCCTTGGCCGAACTTTTAAGGAACCAAAAAGGAATCCAAACAAAATTTTCAGCACATAAGACTTGCAACCAAGATTTATAAAATCGTTTCAAACTCATTTAGAACATAATCCTGCCAAGAACACCAAAACTCATCCCAAACCATTTCTCGGTTAGATTAGAAGTTTATCAAATACTTGACATATATTTTATACAATTTTCATATATCAAGTTTCACACATTTAAACACATCACACTACCAAAATTGCACGGGATTACCAACAAGTTTTCCGATGGAACAGCCATCGGTTTTTGGGCCGCCAATGGAATATTACCGACAAGTAATTAAACCGGTCTGTAATTTTCGATGGATGTACCGATAGGTATAAAAATGAATATCAGTTCAGTATAGTTATATTAAAAGCATCACTTTGGTTATCAAATAAATAATATTCCTGACAGTTTGTGCTAATTTTATCGACAGATTTTTAAAATAAAGAATAATTTTTTAATATTTTTTACTGACGGGTTTTTTATTTTTGGAAAAAATATTGAATTTGAAAATATAATTAATTACTTATGCATATATTTTTTTTATGATTGATTTCATTGCCATGTGTAGCTCATGTATATAACCTATGGATTGATTGGTATTTAATTATTTACTTATTTATTTATATAATAATTTAACTACCAATTAAAGTGATATTAAATAAGAAAATAATGAAATAATAATAAAATAAACAAACTAATGCAATAAGTAAACAGAGTGTCATTATAAAATATATACAAAGTGCAATAAATGTAAAATATTCAAAATGAGACCAAAAAAAAAGTTAGATAAAAACTAGCTAAACTCCCGCTAGTCGTCGGCATCGTCAGCGGCATTATCATCATCGACCCATCAGAGTCATTGGCACCATTGGATAGTGAAGAGCCCTCAAAGATAGAGGGGAGTGGCATCTAGGGGAGCTTATTACCAAAGCCAGAAGATCCTGAGACCTGCATGTCCCTAAATAAGCTCATCACATCAGCAATGATCTTCTTATGCATCCTCTGAACTTAATCTTTTCTTTCTTCACCTTCTCCTGTTGCTACTCCATGGACAGCTTAAGTTGTCAATGTCATTGAGCTCCTGCTCCATTGCTACTCGGCCTCCTGCCTCCTGAGCCTGAAGTAGTTGTGCCTCCTGCTCCTGCTGAGCTGGATGAGATGTGCCTATTGCCTAGCTCATGGTTGAGAGCATGCACACACTCTCTCAAGGCATCAGCCCGAGAGGGCGGAGGATGGGGATCTACTATCAAGGTAGCACCCCTATCCCATACATGCGACCCTTGTAAAGGCCACCAATCACCTTGGCCAGACATCTTCCTCATTTGGAGGAGGAGGGATATTAGCATTAGGCCTAGTCTTAGCCCCTCGGATTTGGTACAAGATTTATGCCTGCTCCTAGAGGTCTGTGAACTCATGCTACAAAGGAAAAAAGATAAAAACACATTGTAAGTAATAATTATGACATAAATGAAAAAAAATAATAAAAATTAAGTAAAAAGATGTTTGAATTCAAACTTACATAAGTGGCCTCAAAGCAAGGATCTACCCAGACCTCTCTAGACTCCCCCGCCTACTCACCTTTCGGTGTGGGTTCTCAGAAATAGCTCTCCTTGTGTCGGCGATTTAACTCCTCGACTATATAGATATGCACAATAAAGTCAAAGAAACATAGTATTTGCCACAATTCAAATATAGAAATTAACATTTAATAATATATTAAATTGAGAAAGGTTAAAGAATTACCAGAAGCTTACAGGCTCCCTCCTAGTTGCTCGACCCACCCATATGCAGCGATCCGCCGTTCTGTGAGGCCCGATTTGTCTTCCCTTGTCCAACCTATCCTTGAAGGTCGAGTCGCTGGCCCAGTGCGCCGCAACTCACTGAGGGTGGCATCAATCAGCAGAGTTGTTCATGTGCCCCTTGTGAACATCATGAAACATGTCCTGCAATCACATGGAGGACCCAATCCTCTAAGCCCTCTTAACAACGGGCTCATGCTCAAGCAGAATGTAGAAGGTCTTCTGCAAACACAAAACTCACAAAACATAAGTAATCATAAGCATATAAATAATATAAACATATATATGTCAATAGAAGCAAATAAATCATAGAATTACCTTCCACTCCTACCACCACATCTCCTTGACATCTCTTGGGATGTCAGTCCAAGTGGATCATGGATGGTTATACCTACTTTGTATAACCTCCTTGATCTGATGGTGACCCTTAGCAAATGGATCAAAGCTGTTACATAGATTAAATAAATTAAAAATAATGAACATATTTCAAATATCATACGCAATCTAAAATTAGAATGGAGTAGAAAACATGTTTAAACTTACCTATCTTTACCACCAGCCTAATCTAGTGGATCGGTCTACCATTATGCCCAAGTGGCCTACCATCTGGAGGCCTCCCATCCAGGTCTCCTGTCTGTGACCTACCTAACGAAGTAGAGCCTGATGAAATGCAAGGCTAGGAGTTGGAGCAGTGGTAGGGCTGGGGGAGAGATCACTCCTGTGGATGGGCTATGAGTGAGAATAAGAGGGAGGTGTAGGCCAGCATACCTAGGAATTGGCATCATCCTAAAGGGAGGGGTTGTGGAGGTGGTGGAAAGGATGTGGCGGCGGTGGCGGAAGGAGCGGTGGCGGAGAGGGTGGTGGGTAAATCGACCTTTCGAGGTTGGCTTCTACCTTTACCAGTCATACCTGAAATAATTAAAAAGCACACAAAAAACATAAATTACATCGAGAAAGTTCAAGTAATTTCAAAATAGTATTGCATATAATATTTAACACCTTAATTAAATTGAAAGTTCATGGATGTTTTCATCATCACTTTCTACATTTGCATTTATTACATGGATACCTAACTTTTGCCTTATCACTAAACTGTTGTGTTTGACATGCTATCCTCATAAATTCTTCAACACCACTATAAAATTCTGGTTTAATCCCCTCTATTAGGATGCAATCTATCATACATCCATGACCAATTTGAAGGAAACATTGCGCATGTGAGTAACTCCAGGCCATACAATTTGTTAAAAATGTCAAATTATTACTTTCAATCTTATTTCCTTGACAAAAATTTTGACAACATCTCCGCTTAAATTAGGATTCCGTCCTCATATTTCAAGTTATTACTTTCAAACACATTCAATTAGTCCTTTATTACTTTTTAATACAGTTACTTTTAATTTTTTTTCCCAAACAAAAGTTTTAAAAAAATTCAGCATTTCGCTTAAATTAGGAGATTCCGTCCTCATATATTTCAAGCTATTATTTTCAAACACATTCAATTGGTCTTTTAATTTTTTTAATATAGTTACTTTTAATCTTTTTTTCCCTAACAAAAATTTTTAAAAAATTCGATAGCATCTCCGCTTAAATTAGGAGCTTCCATCATTAGATATTTCAGTGCATTCAACAATCATAGATATTATTCAAGGTCAATAACATAAAAGACATAGTTAAACAACTACATAATCATAATTACATAAATTCACATAATCCTAAAAATCATTCTATTGTGCATCCCCTTATAACTCCACAACATGCATCATATAATATCCGTAAACATAAAGAATTTCATAGCAAACAATGCAAACAAGTCGAGGAAGGTCCTCAACGTCCTTCCCCTAGTGATGTTATCCCTACTTCCTACAACTCTATCCTAGAAAACAGAAGTCTCTATTCTACATTTATATTAAACCATATAAATTACAAGGATTTAGTTACTAACCTCTACAGTAAAAAAAACACAGAATGTGAAAGCTCTTTGTGCACAACCAAATCCAATCCTGAAAAGTCCAATATGAACAAAAATTTAACTTAACACGCTTATAAACTTCTATACATACAAAACATAAAATAGAATAAGGAAGTAAAATGGCAAACCACTCTCAATGTCAAAAAGTCACTACCACCCTTAAACATAATTCCTACATTAACAAAATAACAACAATAATTACTCTCCAATGCAATAAAACACAACACTATGGGCACCCATAAACAAATGGAAAAACTAAACCAAATCAAAAAACTAAACCAATTAAAATGCTCACCAAAGTTCCTAGATTGCAATGTTTGTCTTCGTTTCACAATAGAGCTCCGATGATAGTGCATAGTGGTAAGGAGGCGGCGGTGGAGGAGAAAAGAGAGGGACTTCAAATCGAAATGGGGAAGAAGAAGGCGTTTCGATTTAAAATGTAAGTGGATATACCCGTCAGTAACTAATTAGTGAAACGGTGCATTTCACACCACACGTGTTACCAATAGGTTTCTACACGGGTATGTGGGAATCCAAAAAGTTGGCGCCAGCGTACAAAATTTTTAAAAACTCGTCGGTAATTAAAGAAAAATAAATAAAAATAAAATATTAACTACCCATCGTTAAACACGTCAGTAATTTAAAGAAAAAATAAAAAAAGATAAAATATTAATCACCCGTCGATAAAGTTCTCGCACCACGTGGCACGTGTGCAATCCTGACAGGTTACGCTGGTTTAAAATTACTATTGTACAAATCGGCAAAACCATCGGTAAACCCATTGGATATTGTGCGCGCCATATGGCGCACAATGGCACCATTAATTACCAACAGGCTATCATGCAAATTGATTATCAAAGGTTTAATAATGCAAAAAAGCAACAACCCGTAGAAATACGTCAGTAATTACCAACTTCTATGTACCCATCGGTAATTTATGTCGGTATCCGTGATTTTCTAGTAGTGTCACTAAAAGTCATATTTTCAAGCTTTTGTGCATCATAATAAACAAGAGAAGTGACACATGTAAAACTTTCCATCTTAACACTTCCAATTTATTAAAATAATAAATATAATAGTATATGATTAAATAATAGCATAAAAACTTTTTTAAACTATCAATGCAACAAAATTTGATCCTAACTAATAACTCGTCTTTTATCTTGTCAACAAGAATGTAATCGATACCATCAAGTATCTATACATTGATCTTCTTATATTTCAACAGTATTTAAAATATCATTTTTCTAAAAGAAAAAGATGGCATATGCAGTGCAAAATGAACCTAATGTCAACAAGAATGGGCGCGGATGAATAAACTTTGACTCATACTCTATGAGGGCGGGCGTGGATTCGAATTTATGAATCAATATGAGGACCTCATTGGTATGTAATCCTTCCTATTAATCCTCATAAAGAATGGGCCTTCCTTGAAACTAGTGAGACAGTGATGGTTACCCCTCCTACGTTTTCAATAATTAAAAAAAAAACTCTCGACAGCTTATCCTATCTCGATTTTGAAACAAATAAGGCCACTTCCTACCCATAACACCCCATACCAGTGCCCATACTCATTCATCAACAACACGAGATTTAATTTTAAAAATATCAACAACACGAAATAGTACATCCACATTAATTTGTTTTCGAAAACCTCTCACAGTCTCACATGCCAGTTTTATTATTTAATAAAAAAAACTCACATACTTTAAGTAAATGGGAGCGATTCATCCACGTACACAAAATTAAACTAAAATAAAGTGTTAACTTACATAGAAATTTATAAAAGAAAATCGTAAAGGCAAAATTTATGCTTCGCAACAATAATATGAAAAATTTTTACTATTATTTTATAATTAAAAATTTAGTTTGGGGAAGATCATGTTCAATTCGTAATCAACATATGTCTCTAGACTCTATGAGTATTTATAAGAATACTTAAGTATTTATAAGGGTAAACACCTAATTTAGTCCTTCAAGAATATTACGCTAGACAATTTAGTCCCCAGAAAATTAACCTTGCTCGTGATCCCTCAATAACTAAAACGTTGGACAAGCTAGTTCCTTCGTTAAATTTCCATTAATTAAATGACATATATGGTGTATTACAACATTGATACGTCATTGAACTGACACGTTTGCATCCATACGACGTTATTTTAAAACGATTCAAGAAATTGCTTATCTTATATCATGTTTTTCTAAGAAATTGCTTATCTTATATCATGTTTTTCTAAGTTTTGAGGGAAAAATAAACAAAGAAAAAATTACGTATTACTCAAAGAGTGTGAGTATAATTTCCACGTGTAATATGATGTGCGCATCATTGACTTAATAGGCCATGTGTTATCATGTTAAGGTTTATTGGATAGATTTTATAGAGGGACTAATTTGTCATATGTTTTGATTCTTGAGAGATCACAGTTCATGGGAGGTGTTTATTTTCTTGGAGAACCAAATTGTCCAACGTAAAATTCTTAAGGAATTGAGTTGGGTGTTTACTCTGCTTATAAAAGTACTTAAAGTCCTAATAACAAAGAAGATTTAAATTATCAAACTCAATTCATACCAATATGTTGGGCTGCGAAAGCAAAAAAATACAAGAACAAACTCTTCTCAATAGAGGAAACAACGCAAGAAGAAAAATAATATAAATGAGACAAAATTTAACGCAATTAGCCTTAACTGCTACATTCATGACCCCTATAAGGAGTTTCAAATCTTTCACTATGTGCAACTTTTGAATGGCTAAAGTTATAAACTATCTTTACAAATATTTCATCACATGAACAACCAATAAAAGCTACCTATATGGATCACTCCCACTTTTGAAGGATAACAAAACTCAAATAACCAAAGTCATATTTATAGGTCAAAATACTAGCGATACTTTTATTTTTTTATGATGTGGGATTTTTGATTAAATCCCAACACAATACAAGAGGGTAAGATCAACTAGGTAGGGCGCCTATTGACCAAACTTTTACTTGTTCTAGATTTTAAAAAAAATTCCTCACTTTAGACAATTTTTTGAGAGTAAATATTCATTTTGGTCCATGAAATTGTATATATATTTTATTTTAGTCCATAAAATTATGAAAGTATCAATTTAATCCACATAAAGTGATTCAAGTTAGTCCATATGATAATTACTAAATGGACTAACTTGAATCACTAGGAGGACAAATTTGAACCATTTTTCATAATTGTAAGAACTAAATTGATATTTTCTTAACCTAAAGGATTAAACTCAAGCACATATATAATTTCAAGGTTGAAAATGAACCTTTACTCATATTTTGGGCATACATACCACAACTAACATGTTAAAAACACATGCTCAATCAATCGTGTAAACTGTAAAGTTGCTAGAAATCTGTCACAATAAAATCATATCAATTATGTTTCCTTTTTGCTTCAACAAGTTCCTGAAGCTAGCTACCTCTTCGTCTTGGATTTGAATCCAGCTTCAGAAGAAAGAATCATGAGACACCAACTCGAAGCTGAAGACCACCAATCAAGGGTTTTATACGAGATATGTTCCATCATCATTCACACTCTCAAGTTCCCTCCATTACCCTTCCCCTTCCCTGCCCCTTATCCTTACTCTTGTGCTCCCACTGCATCTTCTTCTTCTTCACCCTCTTCCTCTTCTACTTCGCCACAACCTAAGAGCCATCCCAGGTGGACATGGACAACGTTGTCGACGACATGCTCGCAGGATTCCCCAGCAGCATTCGCGTCTCTGTTTATGGGTATATCCCTTGCCTTGATGCTTTTGGGTCGGTCACATTCCTCGTCGGGCTCCTCTTGTTGCCTTGTGTCACTCTTTTGGTGCTGGTGTTCTATGCAGCCGCTCTGGTTTCTAACTTATCCATGTCGGGCCGTTTCACCATGTTGGTTCCACCACGTTGCCCAAGAATGATGTTCCATGTAAGCCTCTGTTTTCTTCGCTATGGAGGAAATGCTTTTGAATAAAATAATGTGTAAATTACACTCTTCTTCCCTTAAAATTTGATGAAATTCATCACAACTCTCGTCTATTTATCTGAGTGGCACTTCCTATCCCTCAATGTACTGATGATTGTATGATAAATATGAGACTAGAGTAATGATTTAAAGAATTCAAGAAAAGTTGGAATAATAATTTTACAAACTCAATGACTTCTTAAGCAAATTTTATAAATAAAAGTGAGATAGAGTGAATTTTATCAAATATCACAAAAAAATCAGTGTAATTTGTCCTAAAATAAAATATATACAAAACCCCTCAAATTAGTTCCTCTTGAATTTTATATCGAACAAATTGGTTCCATTAGAGGGGAAAAAAAGGACAAATTGGTCCTTTCAAAAAAAAAATACTAAAAGAAGTCTTTGTCAATTAAAATTATCAGACAAATTAATCCTTCTATAGGGATCAATTTGACATTTTTCATGATTTTTTAGAGACCAATTTGATCAATTTTTTTTTCTAGAGAAACAATTTTATCCAACATTTAAATTGGTAGAGGTTTCTTTGGATTTATTTATTTTTATATAGAACCAATTTATCCGACGCAAAAATTTAATAAGAACCAAATTGGGGTTTTACCTAGAATATACTATTATTCCACACTATTTGGTATTTAATGTCTTAACTTGGTTGATTGGTTATGTAGGAGTTTCAATTATAATTTTAGGGTTTAATTTTGATGCACTAATGCTCTAAAATATTTTTTACACTCATTCAATCACATATTGACACATTAGTGATGTAGTTGAGTCTCACACCCACGATTGAAAAGCTATCCAAATGGAATTATTTGATTGGATGACAATGTAAGAAATTAAACTCATATTTTTAATGTACACATTTTTTTTTTATCTTTTTACTTCTTGAATTACATTAGTCGTAATGATATTTAAATTTAGGATCTCATATATACTACTCAAACCTTTACTATTAGATCAATTTTATTGGCTTGTGCATACCTAGTCTAAGTAAGGAATGAGTTGTTCTCTAATCTCTTTTTCCGTTTAAATTTTAAGTTTTCTAGTCACTATTATGTCTAGTTATAATTACAAATTTTAATGGATATCGAGCACTTAATATAATATATTTATTATTTACATCCTCTAAAATGAGAATTTTATGAAGTAAAAGGTCAAAAATTAATTACTGTTAGAGTTTAATTTTAATACATTGTTATTATAAAAATTTCATACGGACATTTAATCATATGTCGTCACATTAACAAAAATATTTGACTCAAACCACCCATTAATTAAAATCTCTTGCTAATAGTAACACAATTAATTCACGGTATATCAAAATTAAACTCCAACTTCTAAGTTATTTTAGTGGGGAAGCCGTACATAGGGTAAATTTGAAATGGAATAGAATACCAAATTTCTTGCTCGATCTTGGAGTGCTCATGAATCTTGCTAATAAAAGTGTTAGTGGGTTAAATATTAATACTTTTTCCGATTCACATGTACTAAAAATTATTTAAATGACCTTGATAATACTGAATTAAACTAATGAAATAAAATTATCCTTGTATTAAAATTAAAACCTCATATATATTTAGTAGGGGTTTTATTAATAAACATAATTAAAGTAAAGCTAAAGTTGAAAAAAAATTATTAATTAGTTCTTGATATTTAAAAAATTTAATTTTTATGTACTAACGATATAAAATAATTATATACTATCAACCAATTAAATTTTACTAAAGTCATAAATCATAAAAAATAACTACCTACCATCACAACCACTCACCAAGATATGATTTGTTATTTTATGAAATTCTTTAGCTAAAAGTGTAAAATTGTTTTGCATTTTTAGTGCGTAGAAAGTAAACTCTATCCAAAATTATAGATAATTTAAAACGTAAATACCTTTAAATACAACTATATTGTGATACACAAGGTAACAACTTTTCTTACTTTCAAAGCATTTAGGACAACACAAAAAAAAAAAGGAATCTTTCGCCTTTCTCTAGCTTTAATATGAGTGCCTTTGAATATTCTCAGGCAAGAAATTTTATCTGTTATTTGTCGGATATGGGTGTGGATATAGCATTTTATACTGCTTCTGTTTTGGTTCCCTGTAGACCAGCTTTAACTTCCACTAAATTAAAACATAAGAACCAATGATTTGATTTTCTGTAAAATGATTTTAAATTGGAGTTGCAGTCACAGTTGTCTTTCATTTTCATCATTACAGTTGTGAGAAATTGCAAAATACATATGCATATAACTGATATGGTTTCAATTACTGACTGAATACTAGAAGCCTCCAACACTACAATATTGTAACCTCGATTACAAATATGATATACAATTTAAAGTCAGGTTATGTAATGTAGCAAGAGAAATTACAATCTACCAAAGTAGTTATAGTATAATCTAGAACAATAATTTTACACCATTTTTTTTTAGATGAACCAATGGTGTTCATTGTCGAAACAATGACTAATTTCCTCAAGGCTGAGGCTCATATATGTAGCCTTGTTTACACAAAACTCTTTCCATACACACTGTTCAGAATCGAATCCTAGTGAGATGCTCAAAAGAGCCTAGCTAGCTACCATGTGTGCTATGTCATGCAGTTTCTATGCTATGTTTTTACCTCTCCCACGTATATAGTAGAAAACTTTTCCGGTAATTTCTGATCATTTTGTGCGTGTTTATGTTGTGACTGACATGGTGCTCGAAATGGAATATGAAAAACACCGATCACTGATAAATGTTAATTTGCTTTAAACAAGAATGGCAATGACAGAACAACAAACTCACCAAGACAAATTAGTATGGTGGTTGCTGCTTACTAAGAACCAGGATATGATATTGGTCACAGCAACCTTTTAAAATCGCACAATTGTCACAAGTGACTATTTTGACCCCGTGAAACTCTTGGATGTGTATAATTTTACGAGTACATGAATATGAAAAGAGGTCTGCTAGACTGAAATCTCTAACTAAAGTAGCACATGACGTGTAGCGAATGCTTATCCGCTACCTATGTGAACTTTAATGGCAACGAGGAAGATAACCATGAAGCCGAAGAAGAGGAGGGAGTGAACAAATATGGAGACGCCACTTGTTTGAAAATTGAGAAATTCCACTGGCCTGCCTTTGCCCGGCAGCTGGAACAGTAAACCCGGCGAAAACACCACAAACAGTATCAAGCCAATTATTATCGGTGCCCAATCCGCCATTTATCAGCTTAAGCTCTCTTTGTTATATTAGGAGAGCCAAATGCTATTAAAAACAAGGTAAATACATGAATGAGATGTAGCAGATAATTTTATATGCGATGGTGCGAATGCTTGAACGGCATTTAATAGCAAAACATTAGCACAGATATAGATGTAAGATACGACAACATAAAATTCAACGAAGGAAAGGGAGAAGGGTACAAATTGAATATGGGACAAATAGAATGACACGGTTTTCATCAAAATCGGCAGAGACGTTGGATGCAACGATTCCTTGGGAGTTACATCCCAGTGTAATTTAATGTCATGACGCCCTTGGGATCTCTCTTATCCGTGGTGGACGGCTTCTAGTAACCAAACTAGCGTGATACCGGTGGTACGCACGGCGGTACTAATAAAGATTTGTTTGAAAATTAAAGTATTTAATATATATAAAGTAATTTGTATATTTTATATTTAAATTGATTTGGGAAAAAATTTATAATGGTGGTTGGTGAGTTATCACACAATGTGTTTTCACCATCAAGAATCATAATAGTAAAAAAAACTTTTACCGATCTATACTCTTATCACATGTTTATAATTTAAATTTAATTTGATAGAATCTGGTTGCACCAAAACAAATAAAAAAGTAAATAAAAAAAATTAAAATCCCACTCAAGAACTCAAAATATGGATTGGTGTGTTAAAGATGACAGAGATAGTAAGTAGATAGAATAACAATAATATGAAAATATTATAGCTGGTGAAGGTTAAATACTAAACATAAATGCATCATTATGTATCTTAGATGAAATGGTACGATAACAAAGACACTTAGTGTTCTATCCATGGTGTTAAGAACATAAGATAATAACCACCAACATTTCATATTTTTAACATAAATATCAACCAATCGATTTGCACCGTCAATAATATCAATAGTTAATTCATCATTTCTTTTAAGATTGTTTGTTGTGCATAATTCCTTCCATCCCTGTCCAAATTTGGCTTAATTGTTTCTTGACTTAAGAAATTTGCAAACAAATAGTTGATTATAGTGTCCTTTGTAAACTATAAGAGCCCAACTTCCCATAATGCCAAATTTGAATAATTCCCTTGACAAATCTGTACCTAAATTCTAAAATGGAAAAAAAAGATAAAGATTACTATATCAAGTTATGAAATAATGTTATCAATGAAAATATTTTATAGTCATAACAATATGAAATGATCTTGTATCAATTATATTTACCACTTAATTTTAAATAACTTCATAATGTGTCAAACATTTGGTAAATTCAACATTATATTAAATACAATGTTAGTAGAAATTAAGGTTAACTTTAACAATAGATGAGTATATTATACTTACGTTTGAATAGTTTTATATCATAACTAATATTTAACATAAACAAATTTATTTAAATGAGTTCATATATTTAAAATTTTACGGACATATGAGTCAATGTAAAAAAATTAACAATTTCTCATTGAACTCATTTCAACCTTTTTCTTTTAATACCTTCCCACTTTCTCGTTTATGTTTTACGCCTCATACATGAACTTATTTGATATTTTCGTTTAGACTTTGGTTTAAACTCCTTTTAATTTATAAAGTGCTTCCAGTTCATAATAATATAATGTGTAAGTGCAACTTTGCATTATTTAGAAACATACTTTTAAATTTTGATATCTAGCTGCTCAAGGATTTTTTTTTTTTTTATAACTAACGATCTCACCCCAAATCAGGGATGATGCATAATAATATAGTGCCATATAACTGGCACTTGAATACAAAAATCAGTATTACCAAAGAATAAAAAAAACAACTGAGAGGCAGAGAACCCAAGAATCATAATCTCATCTAAAGTTGTGCCCAGTATTCAAGTGTCTAAGCATCTAAACAATACACATCATAATCCTGCAAATCAAATAACCATACAAGACACCATCAATTTGTGCAAGAATGACATGTTTCATGGTCCTACATTGTAGAACCACACTCATTTTGATACCAATCCCTGTCATTTCAATGATCTATTGCTGCAACATCATATTACTCCTGCTAATTGAGCTACATGATTGTCAAAGTTAAATTTGCTGTAAATAGTTCAAACACTCCGCATTATGCCTCATTGTAAATTTCTACTTCACATGGCCGTGGATACATCACTTTTTTCCTTTATACTCTTCATTCTCATACTATCATCCTTATCACAGAATAGTAGAATAAACAGAATGTCACTGGGTGGTCACTGTTAATTAGTCACTATAATCTCAACAATCACATATTTTCAAATGTACTTAATGGACAAAAAATCTACTTTAAATGAGCATGAAAAAATACATATTTTCACAAAATTTCAATGGATGCTACTAAAATCCTAAACGCAGAGAAAAGAAAAGACAAAGGTCAATCAATTCATCACACTCCAAAACCAAACAATACTCATACGACATAGCATACAAGGATCATACCTGAAACGAAGTATCAAAATAATCCAAAAGGGAAACAAATCTTATCATCACACGATTAGGCCTTGAACCCACCATCCCTCATCTTCGTAATACAAATTGGTAATAAATAAATAAGACAGCAACAAACTTAACAAAAGACATACAATTTAAAATATTGACAAAGGAGAAATTATTTTCAAGAATTACAAATTTAAAAAAATAATGATATTTAAACATTGCATTGAACATTGAGACAATTTAAACATATCCTTAACTCTATAGGATAAAACATGTATATAATCCAATGAGTTTGACATCCTTAACTTGCTCCAATGAAAAAGGCTGATAGCTTGGACCATGCATAGAAATGCAATGAAGTCAGCATTACAAAGTTGGGAAGATCCATGTGGATATTTAAACTCTGACTCTGATCTATATAACATCCTCCATCAACAGCCATCTAAACCAATGGTATGTATAGAACAACTATTCTTGCTGCCAAAGTAGTTGGGAGCAAACAAAAACTGAATAAGCACAGAATAACTTCACGACCAAAGAGCGAAAAACACCCCCTTGCAATTGTTACACACAACCAAGCAAGGATTAAGGCAGTCGCACCTACATCAGGACCAGCTAACTCATCATACTACATAAGTAACCAAAACATACACCACACAATAGCAGCCACAAAATAGAGAGAATAATAGCCATGGAGCATGTATCATCATCTTCTGCAAATAATCCTTGGGCCACGCTTCATAAAAAGCACCATAGAGGAGCTACTATTCTGCTCCCACAAACACGCCCAACACACAAACCAGCAACCAAAACAGGACCAAAGCTAGAAACCTCAACCACTAAATAGTTTAGGAAGTGTAAAATTGAATAAAAAAGAATAGTTCCTAGATCAAATGAGTTCAGCAAGCATCAGAGCATCAGGATGACATTATCAAAGTAAGTCATCGGGCTATACAAGAAAAATCCAATTATTAATCCTAGACCATAAAGGATAAAAGTCTAATTTATAAAATAGTAGAATAACCGCAATTATTTCATTAGGATAGAGTAAAAATTTGATTAATAAGACTAACAAAAAGAATTAGAGCATGTTCAAATGCATTTAAGGTATAAAGTAATTGTAAAGCCAGGAACAAACTCAAATAAAAATGGAAATTAGAATTATGATAATAAAGCTAAACAATGTTCTATTACACCAAGAAGCACAATAGAAACAAATTGGAGTTGAAAATGATGGAAGCTAAGAACTAAAAAGAAGAGAAAGGGAAAAACAAAAAAAATAGATTTTTTGAAGCCTAATGTGTGCAATCAGAAGCAGTCTCAAGGTAATTTGCCAACCTAGAATACTTCCAGCACAAATCAAGGAAACCAACAGGAAGAATAATAAAATCCTGGTAAACATTAAATGGCTTATCAAAGCAACTTGAAACCTATAAACATTGCATATGGTCAAACGATTCCTTTGAACATAGCAGCAACCGTAGAACCTTATTAAAACCCTATATATTCTTTCTCAATTGATCCTCGCTTGCATCATATATAGTACTATGAGAAAGCTCTCATTTACCAATTAAAACCTAAGTTAACACTGGGAAGAACATAGCATGTGCACCTTAATTAACACCAACTAACTTTGATTGTCAGTTACAACATATGTTCCCCTCCATTTGTCCAACCAAAAATTAGCCTTAAGCATCTATGAGTTTCAATATGTTTTTGATAACAACATCAAGATGTATGTTAGTGCTCACGTATATGAGTTTCAATAAAAATAACTAAATCAATTAGAAAATGCTATCTGTTATGATATTTGAGACAAATCTTTATCTAACATCCTTAATGATCATCTGTTGATTTTGATTTAAGAAATCTGTTACCGCAGAAATAGATACATGAAATCTGTAAACCTCTACAATGAACAACCACAATGGCATACGAACAACCATATAGATTTCACGCTAATGTTGATGTTGTAACTGTAGATTGATGGTTCATCATTTCCTTCAACAAATCTGTAATAAAAACTAATCGCAAAACATTTTTAGGACCTTTTGTTCTATTAGTCAAGTTCTTACCAATCAGTACTTAAATATAGAACTGCTGTATAATATATATATTCATCAAATTAAGAAATAGGATCGAATGCTTTGGCTCACAATCATTCCACACTGCATATTGTAGATTTATTTCATCAAATAATATAATGAGAAAATTAAATAAACCTGAATAAAACTAAGGCACATAAACACTAAATCTAATGAGATAAATATTTTGCAATTAGTAAGATGCTGAAAATTGCATAAACACTTTTTACAATAAATCTAAAAAGCTAATTCAATCATAGTCATAGTTTGTAATTAGTACACACTTTCCATGGAAAAGTGTGAATTATTGAGTATTCTATTATTTTGATTACAATTTTAGGTTGTGTTTATACAATTGCAAACTTCCAGACCATTGGAATAAAGACCTAACATAATCTATATGAAAGACACTACTTCTTTGGAGCACCATTTAACCCCGTAGAAACGAAGAGGGAAAAAATATTAATGCACATGAAAGCCATTATGCAAAAGCCCCTAACACAACATTAAACATTCAAATCAACATATAAAGGGAAAAAACACACCTGTAAAGTTTTCCTTAAGCCATTTTGAATTTGCTGGGCTAATGTGGCTTTCCCACAACTAACAACATGCCCTGACTCAAATTTTGTCAAGCTTGCCATAACTCCAGTGATGATCGACAACACAGCCGAAAGCCTTATATTGGATCCACGACAAACAATTAGCTTATAGATTTCCATGACAAAGAATTTACTTCATATGTAATGTTGCCTTATAATGCAATAATGAAAAGGAATTAATCTATGCCCAACATCATAACCTTGCACAATTTCATCCTCTACTTGAAAGCAAATTTGTAGGACACTTAGAATCTTGGGTAAGCAACCTTGAAATCTAACTTTAAGAGAATAAAAAAAAATTAAGCATAGACAAATTTCAACCAAGGAGGGAGGGAGTCCAAAATTACCAAACAAAAGCAAGACATAACCCAACAATAATCAGCCATGTAAGTGTCTAGCAATCACGAGAACTAAGAAAAGAGAACAAACCAGCATAAAAAGATAAAATCAAGCAGAAACAACAGAAAACAGAAAAAAAAAAAAGGGAGGAAAAAAAACACAAAAAATATCATCTTTGAAGGATGACAAAAGTTCCTAAATCAAATGCAGTAGGAGTTCCATCACGATCTTAACCATAATGTCAATCAAAAGCTTTTCTTTCACTAAATAGAGAATGAGATGCTTCAAAGGATGAGTTGTCTATTTACACGAATAAAACACAGCAGAACATAAACACAATAGATACTCATGATATACCTAATAAAGCTTATGAGAGTTATATGACAAAGAATGCATCATAACTCACCTAGAGTAAACCAAATGCAGGTTAAAGAGAGCACTTAAAAATAAAGAAGTTGTATTCAATCATGTATAAAAAATAAAAGAGTCATGACAAAAGTGAAAACCAAATATCTAAATACACAAAACATGTTTTCTTCTTTAGAGAAACAATAGAAGATGAATGCATTGCCCCTTCATCACTTTTAAACTTTGCTCCTCTGAAGTTGCAGAGACCTAACTTTGATGCACCTTTTACACAGAAGTTACATACATATATCACATATTAAAAATAAATAATTATAATCAGTTGGTAAGAGATGTGGAAAGAAGGTTGAGGAGGAAAAAAGGCAGAAAGAGGATCCGTTGAATCAGAAACGAAAGAGAAGAAACACAGCATTTTAAGGCAGTGCTGCACACTCTATGCACTGGGGTTTATTCCGCGCTGTCAAGTGACCTCCAGAGCGGACAACATTCCCAACAGTTCAGCAACTTAAACGGATGAGGAATCCAGGTTACGAACAAAACCTAGCAACAAAAGCACAAGTAGCATCCTAAAAATCATATTTTTTAAAAAATAAATCAAGAACAAAAATATAATGAAACAAAAAATCAAAATCACCATCACTAACATTACAAATCGGTGGTTGTTTGCTTCATTTCTGCCCGCACCAGACTGCCTGAGATCTGCTCCGCCGTCTTCATCACCTTCGCCAGCCCTTCTCTTCCTCCACGCACCGTCGGCATAGTCTCTTGTTAACAGGTTTTTGGCACCGCCTCAGAGATCTGCTCCACTGCGAAGCAGATGTTCTCTTCTTGTGGCTGCACTTGAATGAGAATAGGAGAACGAAAATGAAGGTGATGGATGAGAGAAAGGGAGAAAAAGCCGTGGATGAGGGAGCATGGAGGCTGGGGTGGGGTTTGGAGAGGGGAGGAAGCGGTGGATGAAAGGTGAAAGGGCAGTGGTTCGTCAGTGCAACATTACTGAATGCATTTTTTTTTTTTTTGCTGGGAAATAATGGGATGGGGAAGGGGTGCCCACTGCCCGAGCGACCTATCCTGCAGTTATATTTAAACACCTTCTCCTTCCTCCAACTCCGCCATCACTACTTCCTCGTTAAGTTCCACTATTGCGGCAGTCTTCTCCACACACTGGCATCAACCACCACCATCACATCTCCTCACTCACTCCCTCTCATTGGCTAGTATCACACTTTTTATTTAATTTTTTATTTGTTATTTTAATGCTTTTATTAATATTTTATTTTAATTTTTTTATTTACTTATATTATTTTTTTATTATGAATTTGATTTGTTAAAATTCTTGTTTGGGAACAGTTTTTTTTTCATTTTATTTTTTTGATTGCTTTTATATATAGTGTAAAGTGATTTTATTTTATTTATTATTTTAATATTTTTTATTAATATTTTATTTTAATTATTATTTTATTTACTTATATTATTTTTTATTATGAATTTGGTTTTTCAAATTTTGCTTTGGGAACAGTATTTTTTTCATTTCATTTTTTTGATTGTTTTTATATCTAGTGTAAAGTGATTTTTATTTTATTTTTTATTTTAATATTTTTATTAATATTTCATTTTAATTATTTTTCTATTTACTTATATTATTTTATTATGAATTTGGTTTGTCAAAATTCTTGCTTGGGAAGAACGGTATTTTTTTTTCATTCCATTGTTTTTATTATTTTTATATCTAGTGTAAAGTGATTTTTATTTTATTTGTTATTTTAATATTTTTTATTAATATTTTATTTTAATTATTTTTTATTATGAATTTGGTTTGTCCGAATTCTTGCTTGGAAACAGTATTTTGTTTTTCATTTCATATTTTTTGATTGTTTTTAATTCATCTTTTCACCTGAATTGGAAAAAAAATACAAAAGAACCAACCAACCATTTAGAGTAAACTCAACAAAAGAACCAACCAAAAAAGAACAAACCCAAAATTGATTTAAAAACTTTATTAGAATCAAATTGATGTAAAATTGAAAATGTGAAAAATAAAAAGATTATTAAAATAAAATAAAGGTAAAACAAAAAGGGAAAAACTGTAAAACTAACTTGGACACGTGCATGCGTGTTCGCTTATCATTGGCTGAGGAAATGACTCAGCGAACGTATTAATCTTTGACTAAGGTGAGAATGCCCTTTGGGAAGGGCTTTGGTTAGTGGCATTGTGCTGCTTTTGAAATTCAAATTTCATAAAGAGCATGTATCTGTAGAAAATCAACACACACTTAATGGTAGGCAAAGTACTTTTCCTCTGTTGGAGAGAATGCGTAAAACGCTTCTTAGAGGTCAAGGAAAGATGGCATATGGTGGCCAGAGAAGGGTTAAAACCCTCTGAACATGTGTTGCGTAGAGAATGCTTAAACCCTCTTTATACATATACACATACTGACATTTTGAAGCCCCACCCACCCCAAATTTATGAGAAAATGCCCTAAACTAAGTTGTACCTTCACTCTCCCTTGATCTCTCTCACTCCTTATCTCTTACTAACCTTCCGATTAACCAGTTGTTGCACTCAGTCACGCCACCTCCAGCCACATCCTCATCGATCGCACCAGGCGCATCACTGTGCACCCTTACTATAAGAAAAATGAGCATTTTCAACGGTATTTTCAATGGTTCTCGCCAATAAAATTGTTGTCAAGAAAAGTAATTTCGACATAAAGTAACTGTTGAAATACATATAAACTTTTATTGACAATTAGTCCAGTAAAAATACCAAAAGATGTATTTATGACATGTACTAATTGTCAACAAAAGTTTATAAGTATTTTTAATGGTCACTTTATGTCGAAATTACTTCTTGGACTACTTTTATTGATACTTTAATTGTTGACCGAACACCGCCTCTTTTTCTTTTGCATGCTTGTGGTTTCTGAAGCATTTGTCTTTCTTTTATTTTTTGGTTTTTTATTTATGTTGTAAAGGAGTTAAGTCTTTGGGCTTTTGGGATTCGGTGTGTGTGTTTTGGGCTTCTTGGTATTTCATTTTGTGTGTCTTTTGAGCTTCTTAGAGCCTTTAGTTTGAATTTTTATTTCTTATTTTTAGTTTTCCAATTTTCATGATTTTATAAAGGAAATCCTGAAACTGGAAATAAAAATTGAAACTGGAATTTATAATTTTCTGAATTTTCAATATTTCCTTTATAAATCTGGAAAAATGAAAAACTAAAAACTGAAAACTCAAATCAAATATGCTCTTAGTATTTCATTAAAATCAAATTATATTTTGAATGCTCCAAAGTGTTTAGGCATAGGAAAAAAAGAAAAAAGGTGTTTGTGCAGGTGTGAATTTCATTAAAAAAAATATATTTTGTGTTTCACTTGTCATATGTCATCTTATGGTTGTGACTTTATGTATTTTTAATTGATTGAACTATTACTATGTTAATTGTGATTAATTTTACATATTTGTCTTGTTATATATATATATTTGATAAGAACTTACGTTCAAGTTCTTACGCTCAAATGTTCCTCATTTTTGTATCCTATTTCGTTCCTACATAGGAGCTCGCTCAAATGACCTTGTGTGGCAGAGGACCTTTGGGCTTTGGTTCAAGATGCCTTCACCTTAAGTCCTTCAATCCAACATTTTTGGCCAAGAATCTCATAACTCTCATTCCCAAAGAGAGAACCTTATTCAAGTGAGGAGTTTTAATGTTTTATATCTATCAACTTGTATAATGTTGCCTATAAGGTGATCAATAAGGTTTTTGTTAATAAGATTTGACCTTTCATTGATGATCTCATTAGAATAGTTTAATTTCATCCCTTCCTAGAAACCTTGATAATGCCATTGTGTCTCAGGAAGTCAGCCAATATATGAAAAATACTAAAATCAAGAAAGTTGCCTTACATTTCAAGTTGATTAGGGGAAAGCATATGACGATATGAGTTGGAGCATTTTTAGAATATTCTTTTGATTTTGATTAAATGATCATGATTAAAAGTTATTTAAATATTAAATGATAGCTAAAAGTCACTTAATTTTATATTTTAATTTTGATGATTCCAAAAGATCTCTTGGCTCCTCTCTTGTTTAGAATGTTTGAGCTCTGCTTACTTAAAAATAAATAAAATAAAATACATGAGGCTTTTGTAGGTACATGAGATTTCGTTTTGATGAGCCAAAGGTGCCACCTTTTAGTGTTCTCTTCCACCACTCTCCCATGTTGCATCAAAGAAAACCTAATTATTGAAAGAATGATTTCATTCATCATTTACACAATCAGTTTTACCAATGATAATCCCTGATTCAATTGTTTGAACCAATGTCACACACCAATAATAAAATGGATTTGGATCCTCTTCCATTTCACTTGAAATAAGAATTTATCATGTTCACTTATTCTTGATTATTTATTGCTCCTACACATAAATCAAAGACTAACATTTACTCCTTCCATTCACAAATAAACGTCTTACTAGAAAAAAAAATTATCCAATATTATTTGTTATTTGATAGTTTTAAAAAAGTATTAATTACTTTTTCATATTTATTTTTACATAGATTTTCTCACACTTTCATGACAATACAAATAAAATAAAAGGACAATTTTATCAACATGAACTAATTTATTTTAGTAGTTGTACTTTTAAATGATTTCTAAATCTATCCCAAAACCTTAAAAGACATTTATTCATGAACGAACATAGTAATCACCTCATCATTTAATAATGAGGATTGTTAATCTCTACATCTTCATGTGAAGGGAGGCAAGCTCTATATTTTATTTTGGACAAAAAAAACTCCCTAGATAAATTAACTTGTAGTTTTGGCTAATTACCTCCGCTTTTTATTTTGAACAAAAAACTCCCCCTTTTAAGATAAATTAACCTGTAATCAACTAGTTGACTTGTTATCACAAAATATTGTTGTAGGAATAGTTTATTTATGATTTAATACTTCAAGAATTCTTCTTAGCCAAACCGCTTATGTAGCACAACTTGTAATTATATATTCCACTTCTATTGTAGAAGTGCAACAATTGGTTGTTTATTTGATGACCAAGATATTGCACTCGAACTGAGATGAAATACATACCCAAAAGTACTTTTTTTGTTTCTATATCACTTGCCTAATCACTCTGTATATCCAATAAGTTTCACATCATCATTATTTTCATAAAATATTCCATCATTCAAGGTACCTTTGATATATCGAAATCGTTTTGCTCCTTGCCTGATTGACAGACACGTGGTTCCTCCATAAATATACTAGTAATTGAACTCCAAAAACAATATATGGCCTCATTAAGTCAAATATCTCAAGCTCCCAATTCAACTCTTATAATAAGTTGGATCACAATTTTTCCTTTATCTTCTTTCATAAGCTTCAATTTTTCTTCACCTGGAGTAACAACTAGCTTTGAATTTTCCATATGAAATTTCTTCAGAATATCATTAGCATATTTCTTTTGAGAAATAAAAATCTCATTATCTTTCTAAAAGACTTCAATGTCGAGAAAAATAGGACATCAAGCTCAAAATCAGTCATTTCAAAGTGCTTCTCCATAGGCTCCTAAATTCTACTATCATCTTCAAATTATTGCTAGTGAAAATCAAATCATCAACATAAAGACATACAATGAGAATATCCAGCTCAACTGATTTAATGTATAAAGCATGTTCAAAAGGATATTTTTGAAAACCATTCTCAATTAAATAGGAGTCAATCTTCTTATACCATGCTCTTGGTGCTTGTTTCAAACCATCAGAGCTTTCTTCAATCTATAAACTTTATCTTCTTCTTGTTCAAGAACCACATCACCTGCAAGTTGTTCAACATAGACTTCTTCTCCAAAGTGCCATTTAAAAATGCCGAGTTAACATCCATTTGATATATTTTCCACTTATTTTGAGTAGAAAGCGAAAATAAATGAATCAATCGTCTAATCTTGCAACAGGAGCAAATATCTCAAAATAATCAATACCTGGCTTCTGCTTATCAATTTGCCACTAATCTAGCTTTATAGCGTTCAATGACCATTTGGTTTGTACTTTGTCTTGTACACCCACTTTACTCCTATTGGTTTCTTATCAATTGGTAAATCTATTAACTCCCATGTATCGTTCTTCTCAATTGCATGAAGTTCTTCATCCATGGCTTTCTTCTAATTCTTATCATTATAGGCTTCTTCAAAACTTACTAGATCAAAGTCTACAAATAAAACAAAATTGATAATGTCTTCATCAAATGGGTCATTATCATTACCCACAACATAATCCTCCAATTTGGCTAGTGGCTGGCGATTCCTTTGAGGTCGATCGGATGGTTCTGGTTAAGTTGATGACTCTGGTTGTTCATTTGCTTCTACACAACTATCCAGAATTATTACGGGCTCCTTCTGATTTACTGACCAGTCCCATGTTCCGTTTTCATCAAATGTCACATCTCTGCTGATTATCACCTTCTTTGTCTCTGGATTATACAACTTATACGCTTTTGCGTTTATCCTATAGCCAATAAAAATACATTTCTCACCTTTGTTGTCTAGCTTCTTCCTTAGCTCATCTAGTACGTGAGCATAAGCAATACACCCAAAAACTTTGATATAGCATATTGATGGTCTCCTTCCACTCCATGTTTCTTCTGGTGTTTTATCACGAAAACTTCTAGTAGGACACCTATTCAAAAGATAAACATGTAGCAATTGCTTCTGCCCAAAATTCTTTAGGCATTTGTTTGAACCTTAGCATGCATCGGACCATGTCCATGATTGTCCTTTTTTTCTTTCAGCTACTCCATTTTGGGGAGTATATCTGGTTGTCAGCTGATGTTGTATTCCATGTTGCTCAAAGAAATCCGTACAAACAAGATACTCTCATCCTCTGCTATTTTTAGAATTTTAATTTTGCAACCACTTTGTTTCTCTACAAATGCCTTAAATGACTTAAAAGCATCACAAGCTTCTAATTTCTGTTTTAGAAAATACACTCATGTTTTCCTGCTAAAATCATCAATAAAAGTGATAAAATACCTGCTACCACCATGAGTTGGTACATTAACGTTGCAAAAATGAGTGCACGATCTCTAAGCTTCTTTGCTCTCCAAGATTTTTGAAGGAAAAGAATCTTTATGCTTTTTTTCCTAATTGACAAGTTTCACAAACACAATTAGGAATTTCAACAACGGGTAGAGTAGAAACAAGGCATTTCTTTGACAAATAATTCAATCCATAAAAGTGAAAGTGCCCAAAACGCATATGCCATAGCCAATTGTGATCAGGTATTATTGAACTCAAGTAGGAAAATTTTTCATATTGTATTTTTAGTGGAAAGAGTCTGTTTAAAGTCATTCTCACCTTTGCAATAAACCTCTCATTCTTATCAAATATCATGCAAAAACCTTGATAAATCTATATGTTATAGCATTTTGTTGTCAATTGTCCTATACTCAACAAATTATGATAAAGTCCAGAGCATAAAATACATCAAAAATAAAGTTGTGAGAGTCATCTTTCAATTTGATTTATATCTGACCTTTTCCCAAATTGGAATGTTTGTATTGTTGCCAAATACAATAGATGATTTAACTGACTCATCAAGTGTAGAAAATAATTTTTTTTTGCCACACATATGATTGCTACAACCAGTATCCAAATATCACGTATTTTCATCTTCTCTAAAGAATTGCTTATCAGAAATAGACTTTGCTGATTGGAATTCTCTTATTTTGGTGCTGACTTTCGGCAACATTGGCTTGATTGTTGAAATTATTCTAATTCATCGACTGAATCTACAATCTATAGCTTTGTGGTCAAATTTTTTGCAAGTGGAAGCAATTGAAATTTGTTCTCTCCTGATAGTTGTTTCCTCTTCCTCTACCTCGGCTAGCAACTACAAAATTTTCACCTCTTCCTTAGTTAGGTGGTTTGAAATTGTTGCCTCTTCCTTGACTATAGTTATCCTCTCTGAAACCTCCTCCTCCCTCCCTCTACCTCTCCTCTAATTATAGCCACGACCTTTTACTTCTCCATCATAGCTTGATTAAGCATCATTGTTTAATTCACCTAACTCTTCAGGGCTTCTTCTGTTGCTTTTTCTTCTAAAATTCTAACATGACTTTCTATCCTCCTTGCAACTCTACAATTGTCATTTTATCTGGATGGAACTCTAATATTGTAGTCACCACATGATCAAACTCCATCGGCATGGTGTGTAGAATTTCCACCATACTATATGGAATCTTTTCTCCATAAACTCTCATCTTATTAACAAGGTCAGTAACACGAGAAAATATTGCTCAATAGTTTCTGAGCTAGACATCTCATACCTTTCATATTCTCTACATAAAGACTGAGTTTGATTTCGCCTTTTCAACACCTTTGTATGATAGCTTCAATACATCCTAAGCTTCTTTGGTGGTTTTGGCATTAGCAATTTTGCCAAAAATCGAATAATCTACTCCTTGATGAATTTGTGATAGCGCCAATTGATCTCTCTCTTGGGTAGCTTCATCAGCTCCTTCTTGTAAACCTGGTTCAACAAGGCTCTAAATATTGTGAGTCATCAAGTGAGTGGTCATCAATGTCTCCAATAACTATAATCTAATTTCCCATCTAATTTGGGACATGACCAAACAATATTGTAATTGTTTGCCATAATGACTCTCTAAAAATAACTGTACAAGACACCTTTTTCTCACAAACTCTCTAAATAAATTGGCCTGGATTTTGCTCTAATACCAATTTGATATCAAATACTTACTCACCCAGGATTTTTTTCACACAACACTAATATCTTTCTCTCACTTAAACAAAATGGTGCATAAAGGAATAAGGAAGATGAATGAATATTTTACAACTCACTTCAATTCATATCACACTCATATTAAAAAATGGTGGATGGAGTGGCCTATATATAGGCAAAGCTACACAATATAATAACAATAAAATCTAACTTAATCTATAAGCAAAGTGGTAGTAATGTTCAATTGAAACTCTTCTACTGATTAGTCAAATATGACGAATGGATGAATACAAGTTCAACTTGAATTTTTATTCAATAATCTTCTAGAAGCTAGAAGTAAAGTTTAACTTGAATTCTTCAAACCTGGTGATGAAGTGGTAAGCTTGGTTTATCTACAGAAGTCCTTTGATTTTGCCCAAAACCACGAGTTGATCAATTTGTTACTCCCACAATTTCTTAATAATAATTATGGTGAGATACCATATTATTTTGATATTCATTCTTTTTAGAATATTTATCTATTTTTAGGTAATTTTATATTTTAAAGTATATATTAATTGCACATTTTAGTAAAACATTAATTTTTTTTCTTCTAATACTACCCCTAGTTAATTTCACATTTTCAAAGCAATCCATTTAATTTAGTGTGCTACATTAATTAATATGTAGGGATATATTAATTCATTCACTATATTTTACTCAATTACTAATAGTATTTATTATCTTTTTTAATATCTATTCTTGTCCAAAATTGATAAATATTTTATAAAAAAGGAATACATTAAAAAGCCAATATATTTGGCTGTAAATTTAGATATATTAGTTTTCTAATATGCAAAAATAATATATTATTTCACCATAATTATTATTAAAGAATAGAAAGAATAGTTAACAGTTTTTGGAGTGTATCATACACCAGAAAACATGCCCGAATTCATCTACCCGACACATGTGGCACTGATCTATAAACTCTATATCATTCTTCTTTTTTGTTTCTCCTTAATAAAAATTTTCTATCCTATAACTTCCGTCAAAGAATTCCACACGGCCCTTTTCTCCTTCTTAATCCATGGACACTACACAAAATAGCAAGTCTCCTCCACCACCATTTTTTTTCACTAAATCAGCAAAATCCCATTTGTAAAAATTTCACCTTCCTTTTTTTCCTTTTCATCATTTTCTCATTATCCAAACACAACCCACTTTTATTTATTTATTTATTTTGGTTTCTGTTGCAAGAAAATCAATGTTTTTCCAAGCTCGCTCTTTACCTTAATGTTGCTGTCACAATCTCCTCAAAAGACAAGCAGGAAGTGGCAAATCAAGCTCTTCCTCTCTTTCACAAGTTGAAATTTCACAGTGGAGTGGCAGGAAGCAGCGGCAATAGCATAATTACTTTCCATATATAATTTGATTTACCCTCTTTTAACTAATATCAAATATATAATTAATGGTAGCGTGGATTCACTTAAATAATTAATTAGTTTGCCACATAATATTCCAGCTAGTTCTGGAACCGTAAACTCGGGAGTATTGCCGGGCAGAATAACAACTCAACTGATAATTTAGGATTTTTTTGGATAAAACAAGAGATATACGAAGAAATATACATTATACATTTAAGATAATTTAGGATATTTTTGGATTTAAAATACATCTTGATTAAATAATTTTTCTAACAAAGGTGTCCCATGTGAGATGTAATTATTTTTGAAATAAATAGGTTAAAAAAGACAAAGTAATAATTAATGTGAATGCTATTAAAATTATAGAATTAGCCAAAACTACAAGTTAATTTATCTTAATAACAGAGTTTTTTTTTTGTTCAAAATAAAATATAGACCTGCTAATCTCTACGTGAAGGTGTATAAGGCAGTAATATTCTTTAATAAAATCCATTCCACCATCTTTCCTCTTCCTTCTTCTGTCTATCTTCTTAAAGCCTCCCACACTAAACAAACAATCACAGTGCCTATTAAGTTGAGGGAGAACCTGTATACCCCTCCCCATTCTGGCAACGCCGTTTTAGATTTTGAGGTAATTTTGCATTCCTTTTTTGATTGATTTGTCTTTAGCAAAGAATTAGTTACTGGTAGGAGGTTATATAATTTTTGTTAATAGGATTAAATATTGGGAGTAATGTTAGGCTGAATAAAGATTATTTTCTGGGGGGCTATATATAAACATATATTAACAAATAACAATTTTCAGTTTTAAGTTGTATAAATTAATACACTACGTTTTGTGTTTGAAAAATGAAAAATTGGTGGCGATGGCTGGTGGCGGTGCAGCAGCAGCAGCAGCCGAGCATAGGCATTCATGCGCGAAACAGCGAGCAACACCCTGGCATATGGTTCAAAGCCATCATCAAGTTCTTGAACCCTCTCTCTCCTTAATCAATGCCCATGTCGATAATTTCGTCACGGTTCGCATAGCATTTGTTGTATTTATTTAATTTTAATGGGTAAGATTGAATATCAGGATAGATTGTGGGAGAATGTTGACGCGATGCCTGTGGTGGATAAAGGGGCCGTGATTGTTTGTTTAGTGTGGGAGGCTTTTAAGAAGATAAAGAGAGAAGAAGGAAGAGGGAAGGCGGTGGAATGAGTTTTATTAAATGATGATGTGTTTAAATGTTAGCCTTTAATTTGTGTACGGGAATAATGAATAGTCAACATTAAGTGAACATGAAAATTTCCTATGTATCAAGTAATAAGGAGGGGATCCCAATCCAAAATAAAATTGGGGTCTTCAACTATAGAAATAACATGGGATTTTGAAACAGTGAAGAAGACAAACAATGAGCAAGGGAAACAAATTTTATTCAAAGTGAGGTATTATTTACTCAAAAAATTTGACAAAAAAAATCACCGTAATTTTTCATCCTTTCTAATTTCTATACAGAACATACTCAATTTTCAAAATTTGTACTGCTCTCTGTCAGTAATATCTTATATTATAATAATATAATATGAAGTTAATCTAAGCCTTTGGCTTATATTTGGGCTTTTTTTCCTAATAAAATTTGTTCAACCTCAACTGAGGTTGCTCATTATGCGAACAAAGCTTTTTGAATATCAATTATTTATTCATGACATTCGAGTTTAAATTTTACTTAAAAAGAATAAGCATCAAAATACTTAACCAGCCACGAGTTGGTTGTGAATATTTTTTATTACCATATTTATACAGGAGCCCAAATCAAATCAGCAATCTGCATATGAATCTTCCTCATGTTTATAATTCTGAGTTGTTTCATATGGGACCGGAAAAACAGGAAAAAGGAGAAGGAACCTGGCTTTTCTAGTATGTGCAACTAAATTAATATCGACCTTCGTCCCACATCGCCCTCGTTTAGATTTCCAGCCCAAAATTATTTTCGCATCATACGCAGACTCAAGCTTCAAGTAATTTATGATTCATGTCATATCAGAACAACTGATATTCCTCTCATTTATGCTTCTATGATAGGTCATATGTCCCATTATTTTCCTAGTTCATATTTGCTTTTGCTTTGAACAAAAATATATTAAGGAACCTACCAGAGTGTCCCGTGCCACAACTCCATCTTTCCACACGCGCCTTTCTTTTCCTTTTTCGAAAATCAATAGTTTAATGAATAAGATGGACACACTTTGATCAAACAATATAAAGCAATCGCGGAAAAAGAGACGTCCAGGTGAACAATTATTTGAAGCTTATATGATAAAAATAATAAAATGAAAAAAAATAAAGCAGTCCCCTTTTGCTGGCACATAAAGCAAACCCACCACTGGGCACAACCCATTAACATACCTTTCTTCACTGGTTAACACTTTGTCTTTTTATCTCACCAAGTTTAGCATCATCTTCTCCTTAACGACCAAGATATTCTTCTACTTATTGAGAAACTTCCACATGGTCCATCATAGTTGGCATACTTTCATACTCAAGATACAACTGGAAGCAGAGACAGTGTGAAGTGAGCAGAGAAAGAGACAGAGATGGGAGCTGATTGGGGACCAGTAATTGTTGCAGTGGCTTTGTTCATCCTCTTATCTCCAGGGTTGCTGTTCCAATTCCCAGCAAGGATTAGGGTGGTTGAGTTTGGTAACATGAGCACAAGTGGGATTTCCATTTTGGTTCATGCCATCATATTCTTCTGTATACTTACCATCTTGATTGTTGCAATAGGCATTCACATACACATTACCTGATGAATCCAAATCCAAAAACCCTCCTTAGACTTTGACAATTCCCCCATAATTATATCTTTACATTTTACCATTTCCCCTCTCCCCCTCTCATTTTGCTATATTAGTTCCCGTTTATTTTCCCACTTTGAATTTTGTCAGTTTGGTTTCTTTTGCGGTGCTGTACCAGTGCTGATCAATTGTTCAAAATGAAAAAGGAGATATAATTATAGGAATTATATTATATCTTTTGTTACTCCATGATTTCAGTCGTCTTCATCACACCTTGTTCTGTATAGATTTGGTCCAATTAACTTGTAGCATGATATAGCACATCTAACTCCGTTTCCTAACAGCGGGGGAAACAAAGAAACTTGTCACTGAAGCTGGTATCTTCATTTTACCATGGATTTTTCATTTTTTATACATACAAAAATTGTGAAAGTCATTACTCTCACTATCTCGCAACTTCAAATAATGGAACATCTACAATACCCTATTTGAATTTGTGTTCCCATTCTTACAAGAGACTAGGAGTGCACTGGCATTCTTAACCTTAGTTGCGATTGTAACTGGTTGCACGTCCTCCTTTTGTTCAATTATCAAGAAAAAAAAACTTATGTAAATGTGAGAATATGAATATGCAATTTACCTGGTTTTCCAATCAAATTTTATCATTTGCGTGACTTTTCAAATAGTAATATAATAGACAACTATAATTGTTTATATGCTAATACATAATTAAATAATAATATAATTTTTTTAATAATATCATAGGACAAAAATTAAATTCTATTTCTATTTTTTTTATATTAAAGTTATAGTATTAAAACAATAATTTCTTTTTACTTCAGGTGCATTTAGCATTTAAGAATTTGTCACAATAACAAATCTCCTCCAATCTTTTTTAAATTCTTGTTTTTCAAGGTTTCGTTCAACAAGAAGATAGTAATGATAATAGAATTTGGGCCGAGTATTGTTGTATCTTTCTTAAATACTATCTCTGTTCACTTTTAACTCTATTCTTGGACAATAGCTAAGATTTTATACATTAAATAATCAATATATCTAGATATAAATTGTGTCCAAGTATATTGATTTTTTAATGTACAAAATCTTAGTTATTTTCCTAGGAGACAGTTAAAAATGGATAGAGGGAATACTATTTTAATCATCCTTCTAATTGCTAATATAGAATATTGTTTTTATGTCAATCAGACAATCATAGTTGTTATCTATTACTCCTGTCGTTCTTGAATAATTGTTCATTTCAAAAATTTGCCTTATCTAGCAATAATTATCCATTTAAAAAGTTTAGGTAGTATTAATTATTTTTTACCAATAATACTCATATTAAATTCTATTGACACATTAGTGAAAGAGAAAAGAGAAAGCTGGAGTATTAATATTAATGTTTCACCAATCATTTCCTTAATTCCATAAGTGTTTATAACTGGACAATTCAAGGATGATGAGGGTAATTACTAATAATTTGATAGTATCACACCCAAGACAACACAATGATCACTAAAAAACAAGGAAGAGAAAAGGAAGGAGTCAATCTAGTTGGGTTAAGAAAACTAGCCAAGTCATTGGTTTAGTTATTGATGAAAAACTGGAATTTGGAAAACCAATCAAAGATCACTGAAATCGTTAAAAGCCGCTTAAACGGTAACCGGCCACAAGTTAGACTACCCATTGGTTTGAGTTTTTGAAAATTTTTGACTAAGTAAAAAAATTTTAACTCTTTAACATGGCCCATTTAATGGCCCAGCCCACACACAAATCATCTTGTTATATGGGCTTTATAACCACATAACCATAGTCATGACACATCCCATTCTCTAATTATATAATATCAAGACATTGCTTCTTATTCTTCTTTGGCCGATGTGGGACTAATTGACTAGCTATAGCCACATGACCGAAGCTGCCATATTGACTTGCTATGATTATGATGTTTTGCAGCTTGGTTATTTGTCACGACCCAAATTTAGGCACGTAACGCACGTGAGGAGTTCCGTTTCCACGTAAGCCTCATGACCTATAATGCTTTATATGCACATTTATCTCTAAAATTATCTAAACCATAGTCCCCTTTTCTACATACAAATTACCTACTCTTTTACATTAAATTAGTCAAAACTGAAATTTCACAAGCTGGTTTTAACATCTAAATCATAATGCTAATAATACATGAATAAAGCCCATCTTTTGCAAACAGCCATGAGCGGTAAAGCCATATGCATTTACCAAAATAACATAATAATAACAATATGCATGAAGTGCAACATATGCTCTATGGTTTGGGACCTGCCTACAATGCATGAAATCATAATAGCATCAGTAATACTCAAAAGTCTTAAACAGTCAAGTATACATACATACATATATATATATACATACATATATATATATATATATATATATATATCAAATCATCATTTTACAACTCAAACCATTTCTTCAATTCACTATCATACCTGTATTAACAAATCTCATAATGTAGTAGCTCATAGAGAAACAGGAATCTCTACTAGTTACGCACAATATTTGTGACGTAACAAAACTCTGAATATAAATTTCTAGTCACGGTGTAATAATAAATTTTCTGATATTTCTAGCCTGGGCATACTTGGTACCAAGGTTAATGAATTTATTGTCACTAACGTAGCCTGTCTTCTCTATAGTTATTGTAAATAAATCTGAAAATCCTTATAAAAAAAAACCTTTTTATTCTTTATGAGCTCTAAATCTATCTAATTCTCACTTTAGTATCACTGTGAATATGAAATCATGCAGACATTTGTGATTTCATACCTCCACAGAGTATGAGCAATCAACTTTTGTAAATATTATGAAGATTCAAGCTCTAAAACATTTTGATCGATTATCTAAGTCGCATTTCAAACTGTCAAGCTCTTCATAAACTAGAAACTCAATATCATGCTTCAAATAGCAAAGTTTGCATTCAAAATTCTATTCTCTTCTCTAAACTTTATATATAGTTTAAACTGTATCATATACATAAACCAATTCCAGAATCTATTGAAATAATCATAAAAGCCGCTAACAATTACATATATCATCAATTCTGCAAAAACCAGTCCAGCAAACATGGTCCCATGAGTTTTATCAAAAACAAATTTCATGTTTTACAATCGCAGCTCAAAACATACAACCAACAGGAACCTCAAATTTCTTTGCAGAAATCTCTAAAATCAAGCAATAAATCATATTTTCATGAAAATAACTCTAATGCATAATAGAGAGATCATTAATGTGAGCCCACCTGGAGGGGTGGAATAGCTAGAATCAACACCAACGGCATAGTAGAAGCAATGACATTGATATCTTGCTATAACAACCATAATACGCTAGATTAACCTTTAAAACCTTTAACTAACTCAATCTTAACTCTAATAATGGTAGAAGAGCATCATGACATGAAAACCATGAGAACACAAAGCCAAAACCCCAAGAGCATGAGAGATTGAAGGAATAAAGGAAGAAAACCACTAGAATAACATACCTTTAAGCTTAGAAGATGAAAAAATCCAAGTTAAACTTGAAAAAAATTGGAAGAAAATGGAGTTTCTAGAGTGAAACGGGTTTGGGGCCGATGTTTTCATATTTGAAAGGGGGAGAAGTGTTGAGAGTGTTCTGGAACCCGAAATAAAGTTTTTATAAAACTGTAGACCGCTCAGCGCTCATTAGAAAGTATAAAAATCGTTTCCTGCATCGCCTCCTTTAAACCTACAAGTGTTCTCAGAATATTTACATTTCTTAATTTTAAAATATAAATATAAATAAGGAAATACCCCCTATTTGGATTCAAATAAAATATTATAAAAATCAAGATCCCAATAAATCAAAATGTAATTTTTTTTGTTTTAGTTTAAATTGGAAACTCAAAGATTTTATATGCTTTTGGGCTAAAAATGGAATGTTTAAAGATTTCATAAAATTCATTAAAAATCACTCTTTAACTTATTTTTCTCTAGGGAATAATTACTAGGACTTTTGGTCCCAAGAAGTGATTCTATCATATAGCCTTCCAAGGACATGTAGGGTTTAGACTTAGTGAAATTTAGACCAAAGGACAGATAAGGTAACTGGCACCTTTCTTGGTTTGAAAATTTTTTTTGACCTTTTTATTTATTTAAAACTTAGGGTATTACATTATTGCTCCTTATTTTTCACAACTGATGGATGCTAAGGTGATGCCAGTGCCATCTTGTGTTGCCCTAGCCTTGTGGAAGCATGTTATTTTGCATTTTTATTTGCTTTAGCGTTATGCTATCTCATGGCCAGCCAAGATTGCTCTGTGTTCCTTTGATGCTCATGCTTGTGATGCACCTGTTATACTTTCTTTCTTTTAAGGAGTACTGCTATTTACCGTTAATACTTTAATGTAATCTTTCCACTTTGAAATTATTGTTATGTTAAAATTTTATTTTACCTTTTATGGTATATTTTAATAATTTTTTATTATTTTATAGCATATAATAGATCATAGATGTATTTATTTATAGGTAAAGTTATAAAACATTTTTTATTTTATTTTGGTTCAACCCAGGTTGAATCGATTGAACCATTAAACTTTTGAATCAGTTTGTTGGATATAATCGAATTTTTTCTTCCTTGCTAAAAATCAATTTTTCCCGCCCAAAACTTTTTGCCAAGTGTCATCTCAAATATCAACCGATTATGCAAAGAAACTTTTCAGCTTAACAAATTTAATGGTTTTTGCATATATAAGAAAGACAAGCTCTTTCTAGATGGGGCATGGACCTTAATGGTCCTTCAACTACACTAGTTAAGGCTTGTATATTCAAACTATTGATGAATATGTGGAATTTATGTAAGTGACCCAAAATGAAAAGAACAAATATTATGGAATTACATTTGACCCCATATTTGATTTCTCAATTAGTGTGTCATAATTAACACCAAATGATTTTAATAAAACAATAAAATTACATATCAAGCTCATTTATGAAAAATTTATCTTCACTTTTACTCTTCAATAGTGCTTTGATTAGAGAGTAAATATGGATGTACAAAATATCTAAATAAGTTTCATGTGTAAAATTACAAATGAAACTCAGATAAGTAATTTTTACCCTATTTTTACTCTTCAACCACTTTGATTAATTAAAATAGAATGTAAATTTTTATGGATAAATTGCATATAAATATGAAACTCATCCATGAAAAATTTCCGCCTAATTTTATCCCTCAACTAGTTGTGGGGTAAACATAAAGGGACGTTTTTCATGAACGTACTCTATATAAAATTACACATAAAACTCATACATGAAATTTTTTTTTCTTTTCATTTTTATTCTCCAACCACACACAGCCATTAGTTTTCTTTTTTCCTCTACCAGTGGATGTGGTTATTTGTTATTGTATATGGATTTTTCTGTGCATGTAGTGTAAGCATGGGCTTATTATTAATAGTTGAGTAAATAATCTTTTTAGTCCTAAAATTTTATAATTGACTTTAATTTAGTCCTAAAAAAAGTTACTATCAATTTAATTATAACATTTTATTGGCTCTATTCTCAAACAAGTTTAAAATTACTTTTTCATAAATAATTATCCATTTTAGAAATCTAGACAATATTAATTCGTCTTTCCAACTATACCCTATTAAGTGAAGAAGAGAGTAGTTAAGAAAGAGAGATAAAAGTAGTGAAGGCCATTTAGTAAAACACATCTAAATTATTCTAATATCAAGACTTTGCTAATCATTTCCTTAATCCATATGCACATTTAACTAGATATTTATTTGAGAATAAAGGTAGTAAAATTTAACTTCAATTTAGTTTGGACATTAAATTTCACTAATATTGTTGTCTATGGGCTCGTTTGGATGATTATTTAGAAAAAAAAAATTTAATTGATCTTGTTAAGTAAGACTTTTTGAAAATATAAAAGTTGTTTTACATTTGGATGTAACGTTAACTTAGATGTTGATATAATATTAAAATATCTTTATTTACTGTCAAACATACTTTTTATGTTATATAAAAGATATTTTTGTATATGATTAAAATTTTAACTTCTCAAAAAATATTTTTTTCACTTTACTAGTGATTTTGTTTTTAATTAAAAAATTACATAAACATACTAAAAAAATGCAAAAATATATTTTTTTACCAAAATAATAGCATCAAAACAAGCTCTATATCTCCAACTTTTCTCCCTTGTTTACTTTGAACAATTGAGGGGAAACATTAACTATGATATCCCAAATATGAAATTTAGTGGTGTATGAGTTATTATTATTATTATTATATATAGGTTAGGTAAATACCACTAATATTATTTATTATTATTATTATTATTAGGTGTAGATAACACTAATATTGTTTATCATTATTAATATATGTATCTATGTGTGTTAGATGAAGTGTTATTAGTTTATAATAATAATAATAATAATGATAGTAGTGCTCGTTTCACCTAACACACACACACACATATATGTGTGTATGTGTGTTAGGTGAAGTATTATTATGTGTGTTAGGTGAAACAGAGCACTAATATCATTATTATTATTATTATTATTACACTATTATTTTATTAGGTGAAACAAGAAATGTTAGTGTTATCTTTGGCTATATATATATAGAGAACCAAGCTCATTGTTCATCAGCATGTGCACGGGATGTTGACGGTTCGTTCTCGAATATTTGTTGTCTCAGGATATTTTAGGTACATCATAGTACTCCCAAATATTTTTCTAAGTACCCTAGCGCTCAATGATATTTTCCTAGAGAGAAGATTGTAGTTTCTCTAAAAAATTTTAATTAATCTCTTCTGTAAGTGATTTTGATGGAATTTAGTTAGTTCCTTCCTCTTTTTATATAACCTATGAGTTTGGGTATTGTTAGGCATAGTTTTCTCTCAACATTCTTACTTCCTACTATCCCAAACTCAGTTTAGGTATAAAGTCAAATTATTTATATTTTTTATTATATTGTTTGTCAGTGAACAGTCATTCAACTTTAGAGTTCAAGTTCTTAGTGAAAGCGCACTTCTGACTACTAACGGTGAGTAGGTTTAAGATCATAGCCATACTTTTGGTCATTATTATTATTTTTCCCAGATTATATAAGTTATTTATGAAATTTTAGAATGATTTATGCCAAGAAATATGTTTTTATGGATTAAAGAAATTTTAGAAAATTATTATTTTGTAGTTATCATACATACTTGTTGTATGCATGATTTAGATTCATTTTATCAGCAAAAAAATTTCATGAATCCCAATTTTATATGAACAGGTAAGAATAGTGAATTTTATTGCTAATAGTTTTTAGCCAATAAATAGTAAGAAACAGATTAGTGAGTTAATGACTTAGTATTGATAGTTAACCTTGGTACCAAGTGGTTCATTAGAGGATTACCTCACCCATAGTAAGAAACCCAGTGTCGATGTCCATTTATGGGACCTAGTTAGGTGCCCATCAGATTAGCCATTGATTAAGACTATTCAACTTATATATTTATATGCAGAACATCTATTGTTTCTCTACTAATTATTTTCATAGATTTAGTTAAATTATTGTTTTCAGGGTATATGTAATTATATATAAAATGTTTCACATTAGTCGCATGTACATGTTATGTATATTTGTTATTGTCCCATGTGGGTTGTGAGTGGGTCTCACCATTGAGTTTTGATGAACTCACCCCTCTCTTTCATCCCCTACAGATATAGTTATAGGTCAGTTGCATCAGGATTCTCTCAGTAGTGCCATAGCTTCTTTTGGTGAGTTTAGCTTGGAGTGGAGCTTACTATTCGTTATATCGAGTTAATAGTGCTCCAATAATTGTGTAGGTAGATCGGACATACATTCTAGTTATTTTCAGAATTTCAGTCACTTATTTAATTATGTTTGGCTTCGGCCTAGATTATGGTTATGACACAGTTTCTTATTTGGATCTATGTTTTGAAAATATTTTCAGAATTATGAAATTTAGTTAAATTTGAAATATTTTGAATATAGTTAATTTATTTATGCATATTAGCCAATTACGTTACTAGAAGCTTCCGTAGACACAATTCTCATATGGGTCATGTTCACTAGGCGGTCGTGACACTAACTGCATTTTTTAATTATTTTAATTTAGGAAACTGTGTTTTAATGTTTCTAATTAATTCCCTTACAAGTCACTTGGTTTACCGCATATTAATTAACCTCAAAATTACAAAACTTAATCTACTAAATACTCTCTTATTTTCACTCTATCTGTCCATTTTTTTATTTTTGCTGCAAACATCCATCCATTTTTTATATCAAGACACATTAAAATTTACCCCTAATGTAATTAATTGCATTTGTTTTTCTAAACAATGTTGTAATAATATAAATTTATATTTTAAATGGGGATAATATGGTTCATTCATACATCTTTTTTCCATTATCAGGATAATTTTATTATTTCTTAATCTTTTTTTTTTTTTTGAATAGATTGAGTGAAAAGGATGGAGTACCATTTAAGGTTAGTGCATAGAAATTAAGTAAATAGTTGAACAATATTGATCATTTAAACAAAGTTAATCTAAAAGGCTAAATCATATATCATATATATAATTCTAAAACCAGGTGTTATAAGAAAGAAAATGGATGATGCGTCATTCAACCGTGTATTTGTAACATCCTCAATTTTCCTTAATATAGTGTTATTTTATTATAACTTTTTATTTAGAAAATACGAGGATTTTTTTTTAGGCTAAAAAGTATTTAAGAATAATCATTAAAGAGTAAACTATAGAATAATATAAAATGATATTTGTACCCTTGCTGCTAAAAATTTTGAAATATTACAAGATCTAATAACTGGACAACTTGAAACTTAGCACTAAAATGTGAAATTTTAATAATTTCCTTAGGTTTTATTAAAATTATAAATATGCCACTAAATGTTAGAAAATAAGTTTATAACATAATTAGTTGCAGAAAAAGCTAACAAAAACCATAGAAAAACTTATAGAATGTCATTAAAAAATGATAAAAAAATTATAAATACATTTTAAACATAATTTTAATAATAAATATTAATATTTAGTACATTTGTATAATATTAGTGTAATTACACAAAAATAACCTATTGTGAGGTATAAAATAAACTCTAAAAAATCCTAGAAAATAACTCTAGGTCTTGTAAAAAATTTTGTTAACTAAGTTATGGTAGTAGACAAAAAGGACCACAAAATGGGCCTCTCCATTAGACTATGGATAGTGTTAAAAATCACATTGATCTTTAATTAATTAATTTTAACTTAAATAAATCTTAAAATACCTAATTAACTACTTAAGCTTTAAGATAATTTTCCTAAATTTTGATTAATCTCACTAATACTCTTAAATCAATTAAATGACACCTAGAATAGTTTAGAATTCAGTCTCATAATATATATATATATATATATATAAAAGGTGAAATATATTTTACATGATATATTATTCAAAGCTAACTATTTTTTACTTAAAATTTCAACAAAGATGGACTTGTCTCCTTATCTTGTTAAGACAACTCAAATTCACATGGGAGCCTGCAAAAAGTTTATATACTTTATTTATAGATAATTAATTATTTTAATTAATTTAAAAATAAACCAAATTAAGGTAAAATACATAAAAAAAACTAAAAATTGTAAAATAAATTCATAAAAACTATAGATAACTTATAAATAAGGTAAAAACATGTTCTTGACTATAGATTAAGGAAAATTAATTTTTATGATTATTTTATGAATTATCTAGTATATATAACTTTAAGATAAATATGCAAAATTTGTCATTTTCATATATTAATCATTCAAGATAACTTGCCACCCTCTATAACTCTATTAGACATGTTATTCAGACCTAGAGGCTGCCAAAGAAGAAAAAAATAATTTAGAAATAGTTAAATAAATTATTAGTTAATTAATAATTAATTCCTAATAAAACTAGCAATAGTGTAAAATACCAAATAAAATATAAATAATTATAAAAAAATTGTATAAATTTCGTGAATACTTGTATATCTCTAATAACCTTATTATGATATTTGAGTAAAAAAAAAGTCATTTACTAATTAATTAATCTAATCAAAATTGACTAGTTTAAATAAATTTATCTTATTTTGAATAATTAACTATTAAATCATATGAAAATTTATTAAATAACTTTAAATCATGTAATTAATATTTTAGTATGTATTTAAATGATAATTAAGAATTTATTAAATTATTTAGTGATAATTTTAATATTTAACTAATTAAACTAATTAAATATGACAAATAAATTATGAAATTAGTAATATTTTAATCCTAGCCTTTTTCTATAAATAGCACCCCTCTAAATACAACTCCACACTTCATTCTTCTGTCCAAAATCTATCAAAAATTGTGGCCACTATTTTTCTCTTCATTTTCACATAAAAACACTTATAAATTTTTTAGCAAAACACCTCCAAATTATCACATTTTCTTATCACCATCTAACATCAACACTTCCCAACCTTTATACATGAATTTTAGCCCTGAGAAAAGGTTTAAAAAAGTTGAAGAAGTTGTTATTCTAGCCTTGGTGTAGCTAAGTTTCTAAAGCTCCAAGAATAAGTAAGTTTTTCTTTCACTAATAAGCTTCATGTATAATTTTTGTATATGATGCTGTTATGATACTCAAAGTTTGTGTTTATTATTTTTAATATCTTTGAATGATTTAAAGATGGTGACATAAAATACTTAATCTATATGTATATGATGCATGTTTATTTGTCTACTTATATGGATGAAAATTATGATTAAAATCATTTTAAATTTTGATTATACTTCCTTCAAATATTTAAATGTTATATAAATTTGTTGAACCATGTATTTTCATTTAATAAAACTTTGTGCACAAGTTGTGAAATTTCAAAGTGATATAACTTAGTTTTGACCTCATTATGTATTTGATTATGAAACATTTTTTGTTCATAAAAAATGCCTTATTTAATTTATTATAATGAATGAATTCTAAACCTTTGAGCATGTAATATCTAGTTTGGTTTATGTGTTATATTTCTCTTGGGACCATTAAGACTTAATAAGATATAAAAAAATATTAAAATATATTTATATTAATCATAATCTTTGTTATAGACTTATGAATTTATAGACATTATCTGGACTATTATGAGTCTTTAAGATTCACTTGAACTTGATTGAGACAATTTATGATTATAACATTTGGACTCGAACTATGGACATTGAATTATGGACCTTAGACTACATGAACCTTGAACTATAATTATTTGACTTGAATATATACATTGATGAACATTAAGAAATATTATTTACAAATATTTAAGTTAAGGTCCCATTAAGAACATGACATGTAAACTAATTAGTTTCTTACTTGAAGTGATTTTCTAAAGCTTAGGTATAATTTTGATTATTTCTTTTTAAATATTCCTTGAAGATTTCATTACTCTTTTATTTACCCTATGATTATATCTTTATATAAAAAAAATATTTTTTTACTTATGTTGAACATGAAAAGGTAATTTACCTACATATTTTATAAAGATAGATTTGAAATAATTTTTGGTATATTTAGGCTTATGGAATTAGCAACATATTATTACTTGAAATTAAATTATTATATCATTAAAAACTAATTTAAGCATATTTTATTATAAAGGAAATGAATTTATTATAATAGTGTGATTTGGTGCTTCAATGATAACTACAAGAAATATGGGTTTTATGAGTATTTTAGGAATCCTATGTTGGTTGAGTTTTATGTGCAAATATGAAAAATCTTATGGTCTATATGTAAATATGAAAGAAATCATGGAAACTTTATGTAATTTTCATTCTTTATGTCTACTGTATGCACTATGTGAAATGGATACATAAATAAGTGACACCTCGGGCCCCGCCTTATAACAGATAAGGACTTGGTGAACACTTAGTCTTGAGTTGCTAAACAACACCTCGAGTCTCGCCTTGTAGAAAAGGACTTGGTAAATGTTGTAATCATGCCTTGGGCCTCACCATGCTAGCGGACAAGGACTTGGCATTCATTCTTGCTAGGACACACCCTAACAATGACTCATAGATCCAATATGAAACAAACCTAAGACAATAACCATTAGAAGGAAATAGGATATTATAAAAGGGAGTTTATAGTACACTCATGATTATTTATTACACTTCTTTTAATACACTTTTATTATGATTGATATTATGCACTTTCATCTTGCTTGACATTAGTACAATATAATTTGAGTTAATATAAAAGATTACATCTTCCTACTCCGCGCTATTCTTAGTATTTTTTGGATGAAGTAAGACTCCTCTGGAAACATCGCTTTCCTGGAGACTTCTCTCACCCCTTCTTTGATACTTCCATATAGCATGGATCGTAATCAAGGTGAAATGGATATAGCCTGAGACTTAATTTCTGAATAATCAGATTCTATTATGTGTGCTAGATAAATCTGTTACTATCTATTACTAGATTTTGGTTATGTTATATTGTTGTATTAAAGTTTTCCTTCACGTATCTTGAATGTATAATATGTACTATACCCTATGAATTGATGTTGATAGTGAAATATGTTTTTATAGATGATGGTTGTCTAAATTGTAGGAATTACTGATTATCAAATAGTAGTATTATGTTAGAAAAGAAGTATTCTTTGTCATTTAAAAATTACACTTGGGTTGGAAGAAAGTGTATTATTGTGAAAGTGTAATTTGGAAAGATTCTGACTAGGAAAGACTTGGTATTTAAGCGTGTCCATTGTGACCCACCTCTTTTTCATGGAATCTACTAGATGCATGATTTATAGTTAGTATACATTATTCCAATATAGAGCTATGAATGAGAAATAATCATAGCAGTTTAAAAAAATTCTAGCAAAATTTCAGATTACAGGTTAATAATATTATATTAGCTAACTATTGTTTAAAATAATAATAATATTAAAAATTAACGTGGAAGAATTAGAGCTTAGTAAGGTGTTACACATTTGATTTCCCACCCATGAAAAGCCAATAAATGCAATAATTATATCAAACAATTGATTTGGTAATAATAAGTGACAGTAAAAAATTATAACCCCACTTAATAAATATAAAATGTGTAATAATTGACAATTAAAAATTATAATCTTGCTTAATGAATGTAAAATGCCTATCAAATAATTATACTTGCGAATTAAATAATTATGGCTTCGAATCAAACTCATTAACTATGAAATGCTAATCAAATAATTATAATTGTCAATCAAATAATTATGACTGTCAATCAAACAATTATATTCCCTCCCATGAAAGCTTTAAGAATGTAGGCTATAAAAGTATTCAAATTGTAGAATGAGATGTGCGAAAAGTGATGAATTGGAAGTTAGCCAATAAAATCAAAACTTTCAGCAAATAACACAGAGAAGTGAGAAACAAGTTGAGATATTTATATATAGTATAATACATTTTATATCAGTCATCTCCTTTTGTCGGTCTTTGTGATAGTGTTAATTTATGATTAATTTTTTATTTTATATTATTTTTATTTGTCCTCACATTTTCGATACAATTCATTTTTGTTAATTATTTTATGTCTTACCTTTCATCTTCTTTCTTCCCATTTTAGGCAATCATGGCTTAAAATCGATGAAATTCTACAAACTCAACTCATTGAAGAAAGGAAATACTTACACTTTTACTATGGTTGTTGCTAACATGAGAAATTTTCAAATTGTGATGGAAAAAATCTAATTTGTTGTTGTTAATGGTTTGATTTTGAAGCTCCTTGTTGATTTTTATTCAATTTTTAGTTTACCCTTTTTGGTACAGTAGAATTTTTTTTGTTTTTGGTTTATTTTGTTGTTTAGGAAGTTATTTTTCTTTTTGAAACTGATGAGTTTAGCCTATAATTGGCTGTTGATAAACAAGTTTTTATTTTTATGTAATATTTTGATGGATAAGTTTTTTTTCCATCACTACTATAGACTGTGTTTACTTTCAAATTCATGGGATTAATTATTGTTATCTATATTCAATGCTCCTATTTCATGGAATTGATTACCCACATGAAACAATAATTTTTTTTTACACAAATATCTGATAAAGAATTGGGTAAAATTTGATCAAATTATTTTATTTAGATTATTTTATTCAAAGAATGTATCAATTATAATAATTGTAATAAATAAAATTAATTATACTTTATTTCGAATTGTGTAGAATAACTGTCGATAATTAATTGATTAGACTTGATTCAAATGGAAAACATATTTTTTGAGTTATTTGTTTTAAAAAATAATATTTGATATAGGACTTAAAAAAATTAAGCCAGATTTTCTTTTTGAGTTGTTTAGAGAATATATCATTTATAATAATTTTAACAAATATAATTAATGCATTTTATTAGCAATCATGTTTCCTAATTTTTTTATACAATATAATGTGTCAATGCATATGAACGTGATAACATAATAGCCTCTATAGTTTTCTAGTTAAAATAAAGTCACAATGGTCCATCTATATATATATAGAGGGTCCTTCTAACGTGGGCTTGGACGTTGATGGTCCTTGCTTCTTATGTGTATAATGCTATACAATTAAGGCATGCACAAATTTGCTGAAATTGCACAACACACCCAACTGAGGAAGATGTAAAATGCATGCAATTACATTGTGAACCCAGATTTGCTTTTGCCATTAGCGATAATGGGTTTAATGAAGTGGCAGTGGAGATGTTAGTAGATGTACAGTAATTAGGGACCAATGTATTTGTTATTCTAGGATTTGGCTCCTTTAAAATCAGGAGGTTGGTAAAATGCATAAGTGATGGGTTATTCATCCTTAGATCAATAACTCTAATCATGTATGCATCATGTGTGGATCTCACTAAATAATGTAAGGGTAATTAATCTCTCACTTGTGCACTTTACCAACCTTACTACGTAGTGTCATGATTATATTTTAGTGATTTAAATAAAGGGGAATAAATATTAACAATTGTAATACAAATTGGATTAGTTTTATTAATAAATTTTTAGTACATATTTATATAAGAAAAAAATCTTTTTTGACGAAGGTAGAGAAAATATTGTATCGAATAATATAAAGCACTATAATATAAAATCTTAACAAGCGAAAAACATTGTGGCGTTATTCTATTAATATTTATTAATTATTATATTGGATATTATCTCTGGTACAAATAAGTGTAATGTTAAGTAAATGCTAAAGTGAATAATTGCTTCCTAGGTTTGATAAAAAAATATTTGTAATTCAACATAAAATATGATCTTTTTTAATAAAATGCTAAATATAATAATATTTATTAAGTCAACAATTATGACATTTTAACTAGTATGGGTCATATAGATATTTGCAGTAGTTTCAAAGAAGGAACCGATTGTTTAGAAATATTTTCGTCAATTTCGATGAATTTTAGATGGATCTGAAGAGGTTGAGGAGCTTCTTCACCATTCTCTATAGGTACCATCGAAAACTAATTTGCAAATAAACTAAATAAATATGGAAACTCAGAAAACTCTGAACTCGAACATTTCTAACAAGCTTGTTGTCAAGCATAACTGGAATTCTGAAATCATGTACGTGGAACACAGCTTGTAAACATGGTGATTTTAGAAATAGTTATGCTATTTTAACACCCCATTTGGGTGTTTATACCAGCCACTGTATACAACTATAGGGGGGTGCATACATGGAGAAACTAAAACAAGCACACCATAGTGAAACCCAAAACTTCATTCTCACTTCACTTTACTCCCCTTGCGCGAAAAACACCCTTTCCCTCCTCTTTACTCTACTCCCACGCACAACCCTCTGTTTCCTTAGCCTCTTGCCTTTTTTAGGGATCAATATCAACAAATAAAAAATGACACTAGTGCTAAAATTAGTAGAATTCCCCTTGAATTGGAACAATGCACGTAATTTGGTACAATATGCTAGTAATTTCGCATAAAGATATTGGTAACTATGTGTAAAAGCTAGTAATCCATTAGGTTTGTACAAAAATTTTTTCCCTCTCCCATAAGTGATACTCAACTTAGTTAAAGGTTTCTTTAGCCTATTGCTTTTTTTAGGGACCAATATCAACAAATAAAAAATGATACTAGTGCTAAAATGAGTAGAATTCCCCTTGAATTAGGTAATGCAGATAATTTGCCATAATACACTAGTAATTTAGTGTAAAGGTGTTGGTAATTATGTGTAAAAGTTGGTAATCCTTCAGGTTTGAACAAAATTTTTTTGCCCCACTCTCATAATTGTTACTCAACTTAATTAAAGTCTTCCATAGCCTATAATCCTTTTCAAGACCTATACCATCAAATAAAAATGAAATTAGTGCTAAAATGATCAAAATTCCCCTTGAATTGGATTGCCCAACATGGTAATTTGGGAAAATGCAATGGTAATTCAGTTTGAAGATACTAGTGATTATGGGCGAAAGTTAGTAATCCTAGGTCTCACAAATTTTTTTTTCCAACTCCTGTAAGTTATACTCAACTTAATTAATGGTTTCCATAGCCTGTTGGGCTTTTTCCAATACCATCAGATAAAAATGACACTAGTGCTAAAACGATCAGAATTTGCCCTGAATTGGACTGTCTAATGCTGGTAATTTGACATAATATCCTGATAATTCAGTTTTAAAGATGCTAGTAATTATTTCCAGAAGGTGGTAATCCTACAAGTCTGTACAAATTTTTTTTTCTCCACTCCTCTAATAAGTCTTAACTTAATTAAAGGTTTCCTTATCATGTTGCCCTTTTTTCAGGCTAATTTGATCAAATAAAATGACATTAGTACTAAAATGATTAGAATTTCCCTGCAATTGGATTGGCCCATGCTGGTAGTTTGGAATAATATGCTGGTAATTCAATTTGAAAATACTAGTAATTATGTACAAAAGCCAATAATCCTTCAAGTCTCTTACTAAGGTGGCGACTCCATAAAAAATATTTCAAAGTATTTTTCTGTCGTCCCGGTCACGACACACTACCCATGTCCTTTTCTTTTCCATCCTCTGTCGCCACCCCATAGCAACCACCGCCTTTCCTCCCCTATACCTCTCATACGTTATCTAACGTCTATACCAAATGCTACCCTATCATATACTGTACTAACGTTCACTGTGAAGTCATGCTCGAACCCTCATTTGGAACTCACACTGCACATGACTCATTGGCCCCTCACAGCAATCTCACTGTCACCGGTGAAATTGCCACTGTTGATGAAACCTCTCTACTACCGCCCATCACCCTAGGAGTCCAGCTCTACGATGCCTTTGAAACCAGATTAGCGAATAGAGTAGTAGAGCCATTCAACCTCATGAATCCAAAGTCAAGCTGTCTCCAAGGAACAAGAGAAAAAAAAAACATTGTTATTTTTTTCTTTTTAAATGACACTGTTAATTGTTATGTCTATGGGTCTTGGCACTTTGAATCTTTGATAAATACAAAGGATCAGAGTATAAAAAACGAGAATCCCATCTAGTCTTGGATTTGTCACCCTTACTTTTCTACATTTTCACTTTCCTACCCTTCCCATCATACTCCACAACTCCACCCTCCCCATCTTAGAAGCCTCCCTCTTTATAGGATAATGTTATTTTGACACAAGCCTGTGAGTGTAAGAAGAGTGATGGAGAGAATGAGCCCTAAAAAAGTAAGTGTTGAAGATATATTTTATGAGTAGGGTGTTTGAGTATTTGAGAATTTAAGGTGTCAAAATAGGGTAATAATGTTTGTCATCCTTTTGATAGACAAAAAATCATTCCACGGACAGGATGTAAAAGTTTCTCCAAATCTTATGTTACCAAAGCAGTGAAGAGTTGGATTCCCTGTTTACCTCATATTAGTTCTCTAATAAAAACACTCAATAATGATATAATTTTTACTAAATTTTATGATAACATATCATAAAATGAATGATAGATTTCTTTTTATGTTAGATATATGTTTTATTTTGACTATATAACCTTGAATTTGTCTTTGTTGACTAATATTACAGAAGATAAATTAGTTTTTTTAAAATTTAAAGTGTATTTGAATGTTATTCAGGGAGCCCATCAGAATCACTTTTTTTACCTGAAAAAAATACTTTTCATATATTTAGATAATTTTTTTAAAATTAATTAGAATCTAAAAAAATTAATTTTATTTTTTAATTATAAATTGAAATTGTATAATTACTTTTTTCAAAATCTAAAAACATAGTGAAAGTCTCTTATAGTCTCTCACCTTTTACGAAAATGAAAAAGTACACATGAACAATTGAATTGCTTATTTGACTATTCTTTGCTAAACTCATAGTGACATATTAGTAACCACTCTCATAGAATGAGCACGTTTTGTTCTTTTATATTATTAATCATACTTATGTATCATCAACCCTAATGTCTCATTCTCCACTTCCTTCTTCATTTTCACACATCCATAAGTAAAAAGACTTGCACTGTTTGGTGCTCTTATGGAATTTAATGAAACTAGATCATCAATTAATGAGTGATGCGTGCATTTTTTTTTTTTTAAGGTGCAGAAATGACGAATTGACAAAGTGGTGTGTAATCATTTGTTAAAAAGGTGAGGACCACATGAGTAAGTTCAAATCATGAGACTAATTTATCTCCTCCATCAGACGAATTTAATGGGTGCCATATAACGTTGGATACAATGTTGGAGAAGACTAGCAAACTATATTAGTGCATGGTAGTATTACATAAACGATTGTGTCTGTAAAATGGTATCATTCTCCTGCTGATGGATTTCTGCAACATTTAACTTTAGAGAGAGAATTTAAGAGAAACCAGGAAAAAGTGATTAATTACTATGAAATGAAGTTGTGTACAGGGCTTTGTTTACAAGAGATCACATGACAAATAAATAACTAATCTCAACTATAATCATAACAGATTACATTGCATAACCGAATAACCATTCTTATTCTAAGTAAGTAGTGACAGCTAAAGCCTTGAAGTCTTTTGAGTGTTTACTTCATTTATCCGGTGATTTAGATTTATGAAGGAGAAGAGAAAAAAATTTGACCATTTGGGATTTTTTTTAACATATTTTAGAAATTTTACGGATTAATTTAAACTTATGTCCATTGACCAACTGAGAATTTTTTGTACGGTCCAGGAAGATAAAGTAGACTCTGTTCTAATCAATGATAGATCGACATTTTAGATAAAATTGTGGGTCTTACCAGGTTCCGCTAAGTGAATCTATGCCACTCTAGTGCTCCTCCACCAAAGCAAAAATTTCTCTTGACCAACATGACCGCAGTTTGCAACTTCAAGTAATTTCAGAGAACAAGTTAAAACACAAGTACAACCACCAAGCACCTGGATCAGTTACTCCTAAACACTGAGAATCTCACCTACTGCGAGATTCAGCCACTGGATCCAAAAACTACTGCTTGAAACGGAGTTCCAAACCCAAATTACACTTGAGTTAATCAATAATACTCTTTCTGTTTTACAACTCTCAAAATCTAAACAATACACATATCAAGGAAAATAAAAAACCTAATAAATATAGAAAATTAAATAAATTGATAAAATTATTATTTTATAATCATTATAATTTTTCTTGATAAATATATTGACACATTTATATTAAAAATATAAATAAAAAATAATAATATTATTAGCTATATATAATGGATAGATATTATATAACATAAAAAAGTTAAAACCTAACTATTACTGTGAAACAGAGAGCATGTAAACAACTATAATGATCAGATCTATGTGTTTCCCATTGCCAAAAAAAAAAAACCTATGATTTTATTTCCATATACTCGAATTAAAAGTAAACATTAACGAGAAAATTATAAATAAATGAAAAAAAACAGCCAACTACAACGATGGGTGTTCTGGTAGTAGTAAATACCATTGCACAATAAAAGGAGAAGAAGAAGAAGAATAAAACCCAGATCTTTGCAAGCTCAGATCTTGGCAACCGGTTCAGCCGGTGTAGATGTGAACGTGAAGGGCCAAGATGATAACGGCATAAAGGGCGAAGAAGATGAGTGTGTGAATGAAAATGGCTTTGCCGTTGGTCTTCATGCTACCGAACTCAAGCTGCTTCCCGTTTCCCGGAAAAGAAACAGCAACCCCGGTTGGAGCAGCACGAACAGCACCACGCCAATTACCACTGGTGCCCAATCAGCCATATTTTACTCCTTTTTTTTATAATTAGGGAAAAAAAGGGAAGAAAACAATCACAGATCTTTCGAACCCGAAACTGAAAAACAGTGCCTTTGGGCGCAGAAAGTAGCTTTGAGGAGATGCTTGCTTCTTTGGCGTTATGTTTGTTGGAGTATGGAAATGGACGATAAGGATGAAGTGAAGAAACCGGAAGGGCGGTGAAAGAGACACTTAAAATTGGTGAAACGCGTCATGGTAATTCAAAATTTTAGTTTACATTTGTATATGAAAACAATATGAAGCTATATCTATTCATAATCATATATTTTAATTATTTAATTATTTTATCAATGTAATTTTTATGCAAATATTATTACTTAATAAATTTTAAACAAAAATCAAATTATACTAAAAAATTATTCTTATGATGGTTATCTGCTATCATTTTTTAAAATTATTGATAGTGTAGGATTATTTTATAATGATAGTTTATAAAAGTTAAATTTTTATTTATTTAAAAATTTGATAGAAAATACTTATATCAATCATTCACTATTTATCATATTTAGTGCATTTATAAAATTATTATTAAAATAACAAATTTTTTATTTATCAATCCACATATATCTAAAGTAATTCTCAAAATGTTTTTTGGCACATCAAATCAAATAATTCTTAAAATATGAGTTTGAAAGAGATTTTCCCTTAAGAATTCTGGAACAGTTTGGAAGCACGAGAAAGGGTGGCAGCGACTGGTGTGAATCTTTGCCTCACTGATGGGTTCTCCTTCTGTGAACCCAATACTAGGAAATTAAAATAATTGTTAATTAATACTGTAATTAGCCAGCTTTACACTGACATTAAGATAGCTGGATCATCATCCGATACGGTTTTGGTTTTACTGGGCCCGGCAGCAAATGTAATACAACTCACTTTGCCTCGTGTCATGTCACCCCTATCTTTTTGTCTATGCATCCTCCAATTACAGCTAAACCTGGAAGTCGGCCGAGTCAGTTCGTGAGTGATTTTTGTGGTGTGATTGTCTTAAATTTTAAAAAATAATATTATGAAGTTTAAATTATATATTTAATTAAAATTTAATTTTTTTAAAATTTTTTTTTAATTTTTATATAGAAATTAAAAATCAATTTTTTTGAGATTTTACTTATTTTTTAAAAATTATCCAAATATACAGAAAAATGAATTTTTTAAGTTAGAAAAGTGATTATGAGCTAAAAAATCTCAAACAAATGCACTATTGATTTGGTTTATTAATATGATTTTTTACCCATTTAAATGAATAAAAACATTAATTACAAGAATAAAAAAAAGATTAGATCCTAAATTGAACCATTTTTAATACACGTAAATACTAAGGTGTGTTATCCTAAACATGCATGAATATGATAAGCCTCTGCATATTCAAGCTCATTTGAAATATGCAGGTTCCTAGCGTATTTTTTATAATCCCCTATAAATGCAAATAAGTTCAAGCGTTCCTTATTGTAATACCCCAAATATAAAATTTAGTGGTATATGAGTTATTATTATTGGTATTATTCTTATTATTATTATTAGTATTAGTATTAGTGTAGATAGCACTAATATTATTTATTATTATTACTATTAGGTGTAGATAGCACTAATATTATTTATCATTATTATTATTATATATATATATATATTATTATATATATATGTATAAATATATGTGTTTGGGTGTGTGTGTGTAAGAAACACTTAGTTTCATTTTGCTAAGTTTTGCCTCCATGGAGCCTAACCTCCTCTTAGCCAACTTCTCTTAGTCCCTCCTCTCTCAGCTCATCTTGTCAGAGCTCTAATTGCCACTAGCCCAGCTTCAATTTCAATGGGAGTTTAACCCCACCTTGGCTAAGCTCTAGTTGGCTAGTTTAACCCTCTCCTAGGACGTTGTGACACTCCCCTTTTTATCTAATATGTGAGCTTGGTTACCAGGACCATTCCAGCTACTCAAAGTCAAGTTATTAGTGAAAGCACACTCCCAACTACCAATAATGAGTGAATTTAAGCTCATAACTATACTTTTTGTCATTATTATTATTTACCCATATTATATAATTATTTATGAAATTTTAGAATAATTTATGCTAAGAAACCATACTGTTATGAATTATGCCAATTCTATAAATATTGTTATTTTACAGTTATCATGAAAATTAATTATTTTAGAAAACTTATGTGACTATAGTTGCGTTATGTATGATTTAAATTTATTTATTTTATTAGTCATAAAATTTCATGAATCATAGTATGGTATGAATAGTAAGAACAATGAATTTTATTACAAGTTATTTTGATAGTAATTAGTGAGAAATAGAAGCGAGTTAATTTGATTGATCATTGACCTTGGTACCAAGTGGTCCGTTAAAGGATGGTTCACCACATAAGGAACCATGCGTGTGTCCATTTATGAGACTTAGTTAACTGCCCATAGATTAGCCATTGTCTAATTCAGCTATTCAACTCAGATATTTATATCAGAACATCTCCTATTTCTATACTAGTTATTGCCATAGATTTAGTTAAATTATTATTTTCAGGAAGTTATATATAATTATATATGAAATGTTTTACATTAGTCGCATGTATATGTTATGTATATTTGTTGTTTTCCCATGTGGGTTGTGAGTGGAGGCTCACTCATTGAGTTTTGATGAACTCATCCATCTCTTTTCCTCCTCCAGATAGCTAGAGGTTTAGCTACACTATAAATCCCCAATAGTGCTAGCTTCTTTGGTGAGTTTCGCTTGAGTGGAGCTTACTATTAGTTATGTCAGTTTAATAGTGCTCCAATAATTGTGTAGGCATCGGACATACATTCTAATTATTTTAGAATTTCAGTCACTTATTTAATTATGTTTGGCTTCGGCCGAATTATGGTTATAACACAGTTTCTTATTTAGATTTATATTTTGGAAATATTTTCAGAATTATGGAATTTAGTTAAACTTGATATATTTTGAATATAGTTGATTTATTTATGCATATTAGCCAATCACGTTACTAGAGGCTTCCGTACACAATTCCTCACGTGTCATGTTCCTCCGGTCGTGACACTCATCATTTGCGCGTCACTTTCCAAACCTTTCCAGCTTCTCAAATTCACTTTTAGAGGCAATCTTGACTCGTTTGACGATGGCAAACTTTCTCAAATGTTTGGATGATATTCATATTGCTCTAGACTTGATCGCCAAGTATTTTATCTCTTCATTAGCTTACTTTTATTTTTATTTTTTAGTTCAAAGTTTAATTAGTTTAGTTTTGGATATCTAATTATAATTAGTTTAGGTTTAGTTTTGTGTTTACTTGGAATGTTACCTTTAGTTTAATTTTAGTTAAGTTTGGGTTCACTAAAGTTAGAAGTGAGACCTCTTCATTATAAAGTTTACTAGAAAACTGAAATCCATATAATATAATTAGTTTTGATTTATACTTAAAAAATTATTTGTTTAGTTTATCTAATAATTAGTTTAGTTGAATATCAATTAGTCTAAGATTAAGTTGTTTAGTTTAAATTTAAAAAGTTAATTAGTTGTATGTCTATGGTTTTCTTTTCATTGTATTAATTAGTTTATAATTATGGTGATAAAATATAGAACTTCAAAACATACATGTGTTTAGTAGTTACTTATTTAAAAATAGTGTCTATTTCACATTAATAATGTTTATTTTTTTAAGGTTTTGTGCTTTATTTAGTCTAGATTGATATTTATTATCATATTAATTACATTTATACCGCACGATCAAGTGTCACACCCTAGGTGCTATGGCGCACCGCACCACGACCTCGCATGGAGTACTATTTGCGATAGGTTGGATTTTGGGAAGTTGCCAACTTTGGCAACTTTCATTATGACTTTAAGCTCATTGCGCTCATCAGTGCCCTAATAGAGCGATGACGCCTAGAGACGCATGCATTTCATCTTCCATATGAAGAGTGTACCATCACTTTCCAAGATGTGGCTATGCATCTGAAATTGAGGATCGATGGTGCTGAGTTAGTGGCAATATGGGTGCATGGGAAAAGTGACTACAACGAGTATGTGGAATATATGCTAGGACCAATTAGGTGCAGTGAAGCCTCAACATAGACACGTGTCTTATGTGAAGTTATCTTGGATTAATGACACATTCAAGAATGATGAATTTCCTTGCAATGATCTAAGATGGTAGTGATGAAGGACCTGGCATACCTATTAGTTTTGATTGGAGGCTTCCTATGTCCAACAAGTTGTCATCTCATGTCCACTTGAAGTGGCTGCGCTATGACAGGATTTTGAAGAGACAGGGACAGGGGATCCCGGTGCTTGCATGTCTATATCACAATCTTTGTCGGAGTGTGAAACACCCGTTGTTGACTTTGCAGGATGTGCAGCATTGTTGTTGTCTTGGGCATATTATCGAATCCCTCTTTACTCCCTGGACATGATCATGGGAATGCTCAAGGCCCCTTCATGTATTCACTTTCCACATGAATACACATGGGCCTCTTGTGTATTCATATGGAAAGTGAATAAGTGAAGAGCCTTACGTATTCGCACGCATATTAATCCATCCAATTCAATACCAAATATTTTTTTTTTATTTTGGTAAATAATATTTTTTTGTTTTATTTCAGGAAAAAAAAACCTTGTTAATAGCTTAATAAGTTGAGTTCATAAGCTTATAAATTAAGTTTGGGCTAATTAATAATTTGAGTTTATTAAATGAGCTGAGCTTGAGCTTTACCTGTTCAACATTGGTTCATGAGCTGACTTGAAACGTGCGTGAATACACACACATATATATATATATATATATATATATATATATATATATATATATATATATATATATATATGATGGGTTAGTTATGAACAATTTATATAACTTGATAAGTTTCTGTATCATGTGTATGATATGTAAATTATGTTATGTATTTATAATAAAAGTTCTAATATATTAAACTAAAATATTCAATCCATTTCTAAATAAGTCAATTCACAAGCTAGCTAAAGCATTATGAGCTTTTAGTGGGAGCCAAACTCACTAAATAATTGTAAAATGATTGTTAGAAAATAAATAAGAAATAGAATTAAACAATTGTATGAACTTTAATAAGGATGGAGATATTTAATAAATTTTAGCATATAACTAACAATTTATAGTGCATAGATTAGGAATTAAGAATAGTCTATTTTAATTGTTTTTGGCTTTATATAATTGAAATGTAAAATTATAATATTTTAATTCTATATATTACTTAAAATATAAAAGTTGAAATAGTGACTATTCAATTCCAATTTCATACTCTTATTTCAGAAAGAAAGAAATCTCTCTTTTGTCGAATCCCTTTGATCCCAGTATAGTACAATTATGCTCTTACCATAGCAGGCAGCCAAAAACAAGAGGGTATAAATAAAGAGCACTAAGGGCATGCAGGTCAAAGTGATAAGTAACTTTAATTTTTATGCGGATTTGAATACAGTGTTTAGGGAAAAAAAAGCATCATGATTATTATGGAGAAATCATTATTTTATATTCTGAAAATTATATGTAAATAACATCATAAACCGTTCAAATCACTTTAATAACTAATAAAAATATCGAGTAATAAAGAATTAAAGAGCAAACAAAAGGCAGACAGCTTAGTTTTAAAAACAATCCTTTCTTTTAAGAATAAAGGAAAAGCCATTCAGCATGCATGCCTGCCTGTGTTTTCTATGGTTTCTTGGCTGATTTTCTTTTTCGCTTTTTAAACTTCTTTTTCTTTCATATTGTTAGCTTTTTGTTTTGTGTATCTCCTACTTTGCATTATACAGCATGAAGGGGGCCAATAGAGAAATCAGATTTGTAATAAGCCACTAAATGGACAATGATGTGTTATATCAACCACAACTTTTTGCTATTGTTTATTGCAAGTGAATACATGTGCCCTTATTCTATTGTAGCCATTCATTACAACCAGCCTTGTGGTATTGACCAGTAAAGAAAACGATGCCTTTCTTATCCAGAAAAAGCCACAAGCTGGCCCGGATAAAAAGGAGCAAAAAGATACTATTAAAGTGCATGATTGATTATTTTTAAGTCAACTTTATCGGATTCCGAAATTCTCCTCTCTTGAAGGGTTGAACGCAACATCAATTAATTGGTACTCCTACTTTTGGTCATTTTAATTTCTAGCAACCTCTTCTTCCTTTTCTACTTCATCATTCAAGCTTTGGCACTGATTCTTATAAGACACATAACAATGAACGATTGGGCTCCTCCTTTCATAGCTGCCGCACTGTTTTGGCTCCTGTCGCCAGGGATGATCTTTCAGCTGCCCGGAAAGAATTTACCCTTCGAGTTTATGAACATGAAGACCACTGTTGCATCCATTTTTGTGCACACTGTTATTTATGGTCTGTTTCTGATTTTGTTCTTCATCGTTCTCAGTATCCATTTATATATCTAGGCAGCAGCAGATGTTACTCAAGGAAAAAACAAAAAAACTAGCATTTAGTGTTATCTGCTACTGTAAACGCTGATCAATATATGTTCCCTTATGAATTTCCTCTTGCTCTTTTTACCAATTGGCTACTAAAGCTTTAATTATAGATATGTATGTTCTTGTTTATTCTTGGTAAGTGTTACTTGTCACTATCCAGTAGAGTACTTCTTTAAATAGGAGTTAACTGATCATGCGGCTGGAATTGAAGAAGGGCTATGTTACTTTCAAATAATTTATGCTATTATGTATAGCTCGCATAATATCAATCAAAACCTTATTTCAAATAAATAAATCAATTCCTTGACTCCCTCCTATCCCTTCTCCCAGTCTTTCCCTCATCAAAATTAATGGTTTACAAATCCCCGTTTGAGCTTGATAGAAGAATACAGTAAAATGCTCGATAGGCTAAACTCTCGAGGAAAAACAACATAACTTTGCTTCTTCACAACACTAAAATTTTTCTTCTTTTCAACTATTTTTCAGTATTTTTTTTAAGTGAAAAGGAACAAGCGGAGCACGCTGAAAACAGCTGATAGCAGCTATAAGAAAACAAACGTGGGCAAATTCATTCATGAACCTGCTTAGGCAATCAAAGATATTAGAATTTGTAACAAGAGTACGGTGTTTACAATAGTCAATTTGGTTCGGTTTTGATGCAAAATTATTCAAATCAATCATGTTTGATGGAGTTATTTTTATTTGATTTCTAATTATTCTCAATAAAACTAAATCAAATCAATTCAATTAAGATTGAGTTTGTTTGGTTTAGGTCATTTAGGTTAATATAAAAAAAATTAAATATTTTTTAATCCCTGTAAAAATAGATTATTTTGATTTTAGTTTATTGAAAATTTTGCCTTGATTTTGGTAGCTCCTTTTTCCATTTCTTTATTTTTTGTCCCCATCGTTCTAAATTTTGATCCCAATAAATATCTTTAAATATGTATTTATTCATTATAAATATTGAACGTTTTATTTTTTCCTTTAAATAGTTTAACAATATTCTTTTAATCCTTGTAAATATCACCACTTAATATTGAATTTACACATGGAAGGGACCAAAAACATAAAGATTATAAAAATGAGGGACCAAAATAAAAATAAAAATTTAAGAGGAACCAAAATCAAAATAACACATTTATAAGGACTAAAAACATATTTAAACATATAAAAATATGCTTTTTTAACTAATTATTTATCTTTATAATAAATATTTAAAGCATAAAGTTTGGTAATGACTTATTTGATAATGATTTAAGTAGATATCTTAAAGAAATGAAAAAAAAATAGATTTAATTAATCTTAATTTTTTATAATTTCACTCAATTTTCAATTAGATCCTTACAATTTAAAAGTTTGTAATTGAATCCTTATATTATATAATTTTTTTAATCAGGTCTTTATTCCTATAAAATATTATAAAAATATTAAATTAAATAGAATATTTATAGAATATTTTTTCACTCTAATTTTAGATTAAAAAAAATATAAAAAAAACCACCTTACTCTTTCCTTCCGCCTATCACCACCACTACTGTTATTCTTCAATCTTCATGATCATCATCCATGGTCACCACAATCTTATTCACCATCCATCATCACCACCCCAAATAATTTTAGTTTCTCACTATTTTATTTTCTTTTTCACTGTCTTAAAAAACAAAAAAAACAAACGCACGCGTAGAAGAGGAGGACGCGGCGGAGACCGGCGGTGATCGGTGGGTGCCGACGGAGATCGCGTAAGGTTTTTTACCGCAAGAAAGGGAAGAGACGCGAGATGGTGTTGCTCAAAAGTGCTTGTGTGAGTTGATTGGCAGGTGCATGATTCAGGTGGGAGGTATAAGCTCATTAGGCAGAGTTAAGACGATTCGCATCCATGATCTTCTCATAGATCTTTCAGTCTCAAAAGGAAAAAGAGGAATAAATATTTCATGCAAGCATGGCAGGCTCATCAGCACCTCAGCTAACTAAATCCCGGCGGCTTTCTATACATTCTTGCGATGACCGGTATGACTTACTCAAACAAAATGCTGATCATTGTGCACGTTCCCTGCTTTTGGCTAGCAATACCTTAAATACTTCCCTGACCGGTTTAATTTGAATTCCCTGCAAGAACAGAAATTGGATTTCATCTACAGGAAATTTAAGCTACTCAGGGTATTAGAATTGGATGGTGGTAGGGTAGTTAGCCTGCCAACTACAAATAGGGGACTTGGTTCAGTTAAGGTATCTTGGACTGAGGAAGACTAATCTTGAAGGGAAACTTCGACTTTCCCTTGGAAACTTGCAAAACCTGCGGACACTTGATTTAAGGTATTGCTGTTTCCTTAAGAAAATACCAAATGTCATTTGGAAGATGGTGAACTTGAGACATTTCCTCCTGTATACTCCATTTGATTCTCCCGACAGCGGGCATCTACGATTGGGGAAAGGGAAGTGAAAGGAAGCGAATGGTAACGGAAAGGGGTAGGGGAATGATGAGGTGGGTTTTTCTTTTTTCTTTTTAATGTAAAATTGCAGAAAAAAGATATTCCAGAAATATTTTATTTGATTTAATATTTTTATAATATTTCATAGGGATAATGACCTGATTGAAAAAATTTATATAATACAAGTATTCAATTACAAACTTTTAAATTGTAAGGATTTAATTGAAAATTGAGTAAAATTATAGAGATTTGTGGATTAATTAAATTAAGACAATATAATGATAATAATAAAAATAAACATAATTAATAAAGCAAAATGTTAAGGTTGTATTTAGATAAAGTATTCTCAAATTTCAAGGAATTTAAAATGCAAGAAATTGTAATTGCTTAAATTGAATACCCTCCATTTTTAAATTCTTTTGTTTGGATAAATTAATTAAGTGACTTCATTTATAAAATATTGTGTTTGCATAATGAAATTATATCTTATTCTATATGGATAAGAGTAGATGATGGGCATTGCATGATATGCAATGATGGGCGAGCGGTGGTGGACGTAGGCAGACAATCAGTAATGGGTGGCAAGGCAGCGCGGTGGCCAGTGACCAATGCTGGGTGGTGCATAGTGGGTGGCCAATACCAACAGCTGTGAATGGTGGATGCACTACTAGAAACTCATGGAACATAGACAAAAAACACATATGGATTTTGTCTCATCTCTATTATAGACGGATTTACAGAGGAAAAATGAAAATAGGAAATTTTTTTGTCAAAGTTACATAATCTATCTATAATTGTTGATGCAACTTTACGCCATATGACGTGTAACTTTAGATGGATATTGAAAGAATTTTTTAAAAATAATTTTTCGTATATTTGGATAATTTTTTAAAAATAATTGGAATATAAAAAAACTCAATATTCAACATTTTTGTAGAAACTGAAAATGTAGCTTCCAAAAAAATTAAATTTTAAATTTTTTAATTATATATAAAATTTAAATTTCATAATCATATTTTTTCTAAAATATAAAATAAATGCACCCTCAATTTTTGAACTTCAACTTGGTCCATTTTAAAAATCGAGCTACATATCATATTTATTTTTGAGGTTTAAATCTAAACTATAAATAAAGTAGTACTCTATTCACTATTCACTACACTGTTCATCTACAGTGCTACTAAATAGCACTTTTTTACTTTCCCCGCCAATTGTGCACTTCTCTTTTCAATTTCTCTTTTTTTAATAATATAGTAATAATAATATTAAAATACATAAATGAATAATATAATATGATAAAAATATATAAATATATAATAAAATGATAGTATATTATTAATTAATAACTATATTACATAATAATATATAAATAAATAATAATTAATTACTAAAATAAATAGATTAGGATAAATATTATAAAGTAATAAATAGTATTGATATAATATAATTACATATAATAAAATTAAAAATAATAAAAATAATTGTTAAAATTAATATTTTAATGTCATCATATTTTTAAAAGTGATATGGAAAGAGTTGTTAAAAATTATTATTTTTATATCTTTTCTTTTTTCACAAGTACAAATAGGAATTGTCAAAATGTATAAGAGAAAAAAGTGTTATATTCTATCATATACAAATTTATAACTTTTTTTCTTCCATTTACTCATTCATGAACAACATCCAAAAAGGAGAAATGTTTCCGGTCTTTTTCTTTCTTTTTACCACATTTTTCCTTATATATTGTTTCTTACAAAATATAAATGAATACTATCTTTCAACTATTTCTTACCTATTATATAAATTGTTGTTAAGGTCTTTGTTTTTTTTAGTAAAATAACTTAACCCTCTTGAAATATTAATAAATGACACTACATTCTATTTTATGTACTAAGAATGCATTTGGAATGCTGTATTAGATCACATGATAAAATAAGCTACCAATAATATACATTATATGCTCATCTGTTGTTTGGTAGTGTATTGCAAAAACTTTGTCATGACCTGATTTGGGAACATAACCGACACGTGGAAAATCTTATCCTCACGTAAATCACGTGATCGCTTAAGTCACTCTATATGTATAATTTAATTATAAAATCCATTTCCAAAGATAAATCAGCTTGCATTTCCAAATCATAATAACCATAAATGAATCATTTCATAAACCAAGTCTAAATCTTAACCTAATAAAAAATATATTGAGTTGCTCTCTATACAAAATAACTATGAAAGCTATATCATTTAAATACAAATTAAGAATAAAATCATGGTATACAAAATGCAAAAACTATCTCTATATGGTCAGAGACAACCCTCTTGCATTGTCATTAGAGCACTTTATAACAAGAAAAAATATATATACTTCACTCCAAGTGAAGCTTACCAACTGAGAACTCTAATGCTATTGGGGAGGAGGAGGAGGCTGAGAATGATTCGTAGCAACTACTGTATCTATGGAGGGAAAAAGGAAAGGGTGACTTTCATCTAAAATTCAGTGAGTGAATTCTCACCTCTAACCCCTTTCATAGGACAACAACAAGAATGTATATAATCATAATAATAAAGCAAAACTCTAAAACCTTTTTATATTTACATACATATCAATTCAAAATCATAAATTTCTCTAAGTCATAAATAGCAGGACTCTAATAGAGAAACAAAGATATTTGGTTATGGAAAATATATGTGGCATAACAATATAATTCTGATTATGCATAATAAATATGACATAACAATATATTCTTTGGTTATGCATAATAAATATGGCATAACAATAAAATTCTCTATAATTGCTCTAAACTCTATGGGTTCCTCAAGAACCCAAATTGGACACCTAATTAGGTTCAATCTCTATATCTTTGGAGTGAGATTGTCCTTAAGGACAACTTAAAAGTTAACAATTGCTCACAGTCATTAACTCACTGTCTATTTTCTATAGCTACCGTCTAGTCTTTAAATCACAAAAACTAAGTGCTTTCTTTTAAATGTCTATAACAAGGCTCTACTATGAGTTTGAAAGCTATATCATTAGAATATACTGTTCTTGAAATCATTAGGACAGTCATGAATTCTCTAAACAATCATATTTATAATCAAGCTATTCATAAAAATCATTTAAGCAACAAGTGGTCTCATGAGTTTTCTTAAAACATGTATTTCATGCTCTTGAAAATCATAATTTCACAAACTTAACAAAAGTACTCTAACATTCATACTTGTCTTGAAAATGATCTCTAAATTGCGCCTCTATCCCACAATCTAAGAAAATATCTCTAATGATCAAAATAGAGATTACAGGATTGCATCCACTCACTTGGAGGGGAGGAAGGAATGGTATCAACACCAACTGAGCTCTCTGGAGCGAGGATGACATCAACGTCTACCATTATAGCCATAAAACTCATAAATGATCTAATGGATAACTCTAGATTACTCTAAACTAACTCTAACAATATTATGGGAACACTCCCACTTAACAATAATGAGAGAACGACAATACCAACCTAAGAACATGAAAGATCAGAGGGAAAGGAAGTATAAATCAACAACTAAACTCACCTTGAAGCTTGAAGGAAGTGGATTGGAGTGAGATTGAGTGAGAAAGGGAGGAAGCGAGTTTGGGATGTTAGGATTTTGGAAAAATAGGGAGGGGGAACCCAAGTTGGGGGTTCAAAAAGGGTTAGGGGGCTCACTTATCCAAACGATGTCGTTTGGCATTATTCATGTATCGAGAGGTACTGCCATGTCAAAGCGTCCCAAGCACCACTTGTTGAACAACATGGGACCACTATAGCGGTGTCAACATCAGATTTTCCATCTTTTGGTCTTTTATGTATTTGGGACCTTCCTAAACAAGGTGGGTCCTAGGGGGCCCAAAGGCCATATTGAACTTGTCTTGGGGTATGTGTACTCAAGGTATTACATACTCCCCCATTAAAGAGATTTGGTCCCCAAATCTAAAACAACATATCTGAAGGAGGGAAAAGGTGCGTATACTTGATCTTCATGACTTCTTCGGCTTCCCAAGTGGCTTCCTCATTGGAGTGGTTCCTCCATGTGACTTTCATTGAGGCCGCTTATTTTGAGCGAAGCTTCTTGATTGTCTATCCACGATGGCTACCGATTCTTCCTCGTATGACAAGCTCTCATCAACTTGAACCCCTTGTGATATGAGCATGTGAAACTGATCGGCATATACTTTTTGAGAATATTGACATGAAAGATTGGATGAATAGCTAATAAACTGGAGGCAGTGCCAATCTATAGGTCACGCTTCAACTCTCTCTAGAATCTCAAATGGGTCGATATAGCGCAAATTCAACTTTCCCTGCTTCCGAACCTCGCCACCCTTTTCATAGGTGATACCTATAGAAACATGTAGTCATTAATCTTGAACTCTAAGTCTCGACGCCTGTTATCAGCATAAGATTTTTGTTTAGATTGAGCTGCTAATAACCGCTCTCTAATCATTTGGACTTTCTCTAGAGTCTCTTGAACCAAATTTGGGCTTAGGGCCTTAGCTTCCCCAAACTCAAACCATCCAATGGGAGATATGCAACATCTCCCATACAATGCTTCAACTGGTGCTATCTGGATTCTTGCCTAGTAGCTATTATTGTACGAGAACTTTATCAACGATTCACACCAACTTTCATTGAAATCCAAAACGCAAGCTCTGAGCATGTCCTCTAATGTCTCAAGACTGGCCATCTATCTACAATTAAAGCTGTGGTTAAGTCCACGTGAGTCTCAATAGCCTCTTGAAATGTTCTCTAGAACCATCAAGTGAACCGAACCTTCTGTTTGATATGATAGACATTGGCACACCATGGAGTCTAACAATCTCATTTATATAAAACTAGGCATACTAAGCTACACGAAGGTCATCTTTACTGGTAGGAAGTAGGCTAACTTCGTCATTCTGTCCATGATCACCTATATGGAATCAAAGCCCTTAGTGGTCAGAGATAACCTAACCACAAAATCCATGGTTATCCTCTCCCACTTCCATTCTAGGATCTCTATCTGCTTAGTAACCCTCAGGCCTTTGGTGCCTAGCTTTAACTTGCTGACACACCAAATGCCGTGTCATGAAGTCACCAATGTCTCTGTTCATGCCTTCCCACCAATGTAGTTGTCTGAGATCTTGGCACATCTTAGCTGAACGGGGTATACGGAGTATGCTATGCTATGAGACTCTTCCATCACTTCTCTCCTCAGCTCACCTACATCGGGTATACACAAATGATCACCAAAGTGCAACACATTGTCTGCATTAACTAAGAATCATAATTCTCTCCTATGTGCACATCCCCAATAAGCTTAGCTAACTTGAGATCTTCCCTTTGTTGTGCCTTGTTTTGCTCTACTAGGGTTGACTAGGCCTTAATGTAAGTAAGAAAAGCTCCCAAATGATTAAGACCAAATTGAACTCCCTCTGCCTCCAAGCTTGTGGACATCCTTTTTCAACGATTGCTTCAAGGGTACTATGTGGGCCAAATTGCCCATAGAATTTTGACTCAACGTGTTCTGCCACCACGTTTGCCTTGCCTGGATGATATGAAATCATGAAGTCATAGTCTTTCAACAACTCTAGCCATCAGCGCTACCTAAGATTCAGGTCCTTCCTGGAAAATATACTTCAAACTCTTATGATCTGTAAAGATCTCGCAAGTCTCTCGATATAAATAGTGCCTCCAAATCTTTAAGGTAAAGACCATTGCTGCCATCTTTAAATCGTGTGCGAGTAGTTTTACTCATACCCTTGAGCTACCTAGAAGCATATGCCATGACCCGGCCATGCTACATAAGGACACAACCAAGTCCGATTCTCGAGGCATCACAATACACTAAAAATCCACCCATGCCTAAAAGTAACACTAACACAGGAGCTGTGGCCAAACAAGTCTTAAGTTTATGAAAACTCTCCTCACATGCATCTGACCATTGAAACTTGGAGTTCTTCTATGTCAATCTTGTCAACGGCACTATAATCTTAGAGAAGTATTTGACAAATCTCCAATAGTAACCCGCCAAACCTAGGAAACTATGGATCTCTAAGACTGTACAAGGCCTTGGCCATTGTTGAACCGCTTCAATTTTCTTTGGGTCTTCTACTATACCATTCTTGGACACTAAATGTCCATGAAAAGCCACCTGATCAAGCCAGAACTCACAATTGGAGAATTTGACATACAATTGGTTCTCCCTTAAGGTCTGCAAGACAATCCAAGATTATGCTCAAGTTCCTCTTTATTCCTAGAGCACACCAAGATGTCATCAATGAAGACAATTATAAAATGATCTAGGAACGACCTAAAAACCCTATTCATCAGGTTTATGAAAGCTAGGGACATTGTCAACCCAAAAGACATCACTAAGAACTCATAGTGTCCATAGTATGTCCTAAAGGCCTTCTTGGGCACATCCTTGCCCTCAATCCTCAACTAATGGTAGCTAGAGCGCAGGTCGATCTTGGAGAAACATCTAGCCCCTTGGAGTTAATCCAACAAATCATTATGCATGGCAAGGGATATCGATTCTTAACTATCACCTTATTTAACTGTTGGTAGGCCATGTACATCCTCATAAACTCATCATTCTTCTTCACAAACAAGATTGAAGCACCCAAGACGAGGTACTAGGCCGAATAAATCCCTTGTCAAGCAACTTTTAAGCCTCCTTTAACTCCTTCAGCTCTCCTAGCCATCTGATACGGGGGTATATAGAAATGGGCCTCACTTCGCTCAAGCTCTATCTCGAACTCTATCTCCCTCTCCAATGGCATCCCCAATTCCTTCGGAAACACATCCAGGAACTCACAAACGACTTGAAACGACCCCAGGCTTGGCATTGCCTGCATCTATGTCTCTAACGAGGCCAAGAACCCATGACTCCCTTATCCATGAGCCTCAAGGTGCTCATGGCTGAGATCAATTAGTCAAGACCAAACAACTTGCCTTGAAACTCTTATAACTCGTCTCCTGGAACCTCAAACCTCACTAACTTGTTGTAGCATTCTACCATAGAATGGCATAAAGCTAGCCAATCCATGCCCAAAATGACATCAAAATTGGACATATCTAACACGTGTAGGCTTGCAAGCATTTCATGTCTCCAACCTTAACCTTACACTCTTTGTAAATTGACTGAACAAGGAGGGCTCTCAGAAGGTATCCTTACTAGAAAAGACTCCTCTAAACTGGAAATAGGTTTCTCAAACCGCATGACAAAGAACAAGGACACATAGGAATGTGTGGACCTCGGGTTATCAATTCAAAAGCTTCAAAAGAGCAAACTCTGACAATACCTACCACAACATCGCTAGATGAGGATGCGTCTTATCGTGTAAGTGCAAACAGATGGGCTATCCCTTACCACCCTAACCTTTGCATGTTGAGCCTCTGCCACCAAAACCTTTGCCTTCAAGGCCCATGCCCCTAGCACCTCTCCCGCTGGAACCACCCTGGGTCACTAACTACAATGACTGAGTTGAAGTGGTGGATTTTGCCGACCCTTGGCTGGATGCTTTCTATCTAAACAGACACTCAATGCGCTTGTGGCCCCCCCACAACCATAACAAGCAAACGTGCCTATCATGCACTACTCGTGTGTCTCTTCCCAGGTTTAGCATAAGGGGAAGCTCTAGCTAATCCTAGCTATCATACCTTGCCTCCTCTACTTAGACTATGAGAATAACAACACAATCATAAAATGAAACTCATTTTTTATTTCATAATTATTTTATTTCACCAATGAGTTTCATTTTTATATATTAACAATACAAAGTAAATATTGGTTCATGATTTCCCATTGTGATTTGCAACTTGGATTTTTTTGGCGAACAATATATAATTATTTCACATAGTAAGTGTATAGAAATTAATTCATAAATAATATTGAGGATTCACAATAATTATTTAAATTTAAAAATTATTAATAAATCTTTTGTATAAAAAGTGTATAATAATAATATTAAAATATATAAATAAATAATCATTAATTATTAAAATAAGTAATTTATGATATTTAATATTAAGTAATAAATAATATTCAATATAATTATATAATTATATTCAATAAGATAAAAGATTTGAAATAATTGTTATGAATCAGTATTTTGATAACCATATTTCTGAAAAACAAATGATATGTAAGGTCATCCAAATATGGAGATGTCAAAATATAGTCCGTCGTTAAGCTCACCTTGTTAAAAACCCACCAAAATGGAACAGCCAGCTTGCCAAGAAATAAAAAATTGAAAAAAAATACTTTTAATAGTTTGATGATTTTGTTTAGAAAAACTTTTTAAAAACTTTTTTATTAATTAATTCATATCCAAATTTTCAAGGTCTATAACAACTATGCATCAACTTATTAAACTTAATCGTTTACATTTAGTATATTATAATTTATTACATATAGTGTATGAATTTCATCCTTTTTATGGGTTAGAAACATGTTAAACTTGGTTTGGACTTGGTTTTATATCTTTTTGGTTTGGGTCTTTGAGGCTGCTATAAAATAAATACAAAAAAATTAGAAATTTTTTATTCTTAAAAAACCAAAAAAGGAAAGGCTCACTTGCGAGCTAGGCCTTCCAACCCACCTAATGCCCAGGTTAAACGAGCGAATTAAGGTTGAAATTTTTTGTGAGCTTAAAAGTTTAGCTTAACTTGTTAAAATGTCGATTTTGGCAGCTAACCAACGGACGGAGCCAATTTGACATCTCTATCTAAATAGATGGATTTCATTAAATGACAATATAAAAAGAAAAAAAAAACTTTTGCACTATTAATACATGAAAACTAAAATTTTATTTTATTATAATTATAATTTTTAATTTCATTTTCATAAAATATAAAAGTAAAAATATAAATCACTTTATTTTTCTGAGGCATTTTGATGTTCTACTTTTCATCATAATAGGTATAACGAATATATATATATATATATATATATATATATGTGTGTGTGTGTGTGTGTGTGTGTGTGTATTAAAGTAGTACATTTTATTAATCATTTATATATGAGTTTTAAAAATATGATAATTAAAGTTTTAATTTTAACAATTATTTTAAATAAATTCATTTTTATATTAAATATTTCCTCTATAATATTTTACAACATATTGATTCTCTTCAAGTTTATTTATAGGTTCATAGTCCCTTATGGAGTTAGATTTTGGCCCAAGCCTATAAAAAATTATGCTCTTCTTTTTTTTTTTTTAAATGCTGTTTATGTTTAAATTACTTCACTTAGTTTCTATAACCAAAACAAAACAGTTGACTTTGGTTAAGATATTTTTATACATAGTATATAAATTTTAATTTCTAAATTTTTAAATAAATTTAATATGCGATAATATTTTAGTTTCCAATACTTTACCTAACCTACCAACTATAAACTAAACCATTGATTGATTATCCCCATATAAATTAATAGACTTAGGTCTATAAAAACAAACAACTGATAAATTGTATATTAATTTAATATTTTTTTTTATCTTTCATGAATATAATATTTCACTTAATTTTATTACATAAATAAAAAATGTTATATACCAGTTATTATATCACATCAAGGGCACTCAAAAATCGGTTGTCCCGTTGTTCTTGTCAACTTCAAATTAAAAGAAGAGTTTTGCTAATCACTACTTTTAGGATACTAATTAAAAATTTTTAAATGATAAATTTTTATTAGAAATATATAATTTTTTTAAATTTCAAGATATAGGATCTATCATTAAATTTATATATTTATTTTTATTGAAAATCTTATTCAAGGAGATAAACCCTTAAAAATTGTGAAATTCTTTAGCATTGATAGATATTTGACTAAACATAATTGAAGAAAGAGAAAGAGACAGGATTCGAAACGATTCACTGACCACGAAATGTAATTTAAAATATATTCTAATCTTATCCATTCTGAAATTAAAAATTCTACTAATTATTAAATATGGCTACTTTTATGAGATATTAACTAAAATTAAATTATTTTATTGATATTATAATATAAACTTAAATATATTTTTAATTCTTATAAATATAGTAGATTTTAATTTTGCTCCTCACTATTTTTTGTTTTTATGTTTTGATCTATTGTTTAAAAAACATGGATCAAAACTAAATTAAAAAAGGGTCAAAACCAAAAAAAAGAAAAAGAAAAAAAATGGAGAAATCAAACTCGAAATTAATTTTATCCAATTGAAGACAATAATCTATAATCCAATTGAATAATATAATTATCAAAATTAAATTGATAATTAGGATTATTCTTGATAATAAATTTCAGATGGTTGGAACAAAGCGGAGATTATATTCAATATACAACTTGAGTCATAAAACAGTCTATCGTTAAATTAAATGATTCACTTAAAAACTGAATTAATCGCCATCATTAATTCACAAGCTTGATTCCATGAAAAAAAAGAAGAAAAAACATTACATCGAAAAACAAATGAAATCCCATAGTTCAAACCAGACCAAAAGAACCTAACAATTTGTGCATACATCCATACTGTGTTGTGGGTTCATTGGCCCATATACATGTGGATCCCAATTGCTAACATAAAGATGCATATCAGAGCAAAGTAGAGGATAGAATGGATCAATATGGACAATCCACTGGTCTGGAAGTTACCAAACTCTACGATCCTGCTTCTACCAGGTATCTGAACCAGCAACCCTGGAGTTAACAGAATGAAGAGCACCACTGACACAAAAACAGGCCCCCAATCTGCCATTTTCTTCTATTCCTTCTTCTTTTTGTGTGTGTGTGTTTGTGTACTTGCAATTATATTAGTCTCTTTCACTCTCTATTTCAAAGGGTGGTTGTTATGGCAATGAGTGGGAAATGGGACTTAAAAAGGAAATGGGGGCAGAAAGGTGGTAACTTTGGAAGAAGAGACAAGCAATTGATGACAAGGGGAAAAAAAAAGCGAAGGTTAAAGAATCAAGCTATTCTCTGATTCGAACTGTACAACTCTCACCCACACGCACGGCACCAAAACATGCAGGAAGCTTCATCATGGTAAGGTACATGGTACCCATTCTTCAATTTGATGTGTGTCTTGGTGGATGATTATGAGATAGATATGAAGATGACGTATCAAATAAAGTTATTTTAGTGGGGTGAATGACATGGTTTAATGACGAATTATATCAGAAAAACATGCCCTTACAGGCCGGAATGACAAGTCGGAAAGAAGCTTGCTTTTTTGGAACTATTTAAAGTTACGAGAGTAAAGAAACTTTTGATTCCTTACAGGCCAAACATTCAAATTCGATATTATTAAATATTAAAAAAAAAGAAAAAGGAAATTAAGTATATCCCAGAGATCAAGCAATCCGTATGTAAAGACGCCATTGCTGGAGCAACATCGGGTTTAAAGTACTCACATAAAATGAAACGGTCATATCTGACTACTTGTTGAGTCACGTTGAAAGATATTTCTTCTTTTTTAGCAAAACTACTTTTATAGACGATTTTACTTAAAGAAAAAAGGTTGTGTAAAGCAAATAAATTAAGTTCGCAACAGTGTGTTTTGAAACAAGTTGAGACAAGCCTGAATCGATTTTGAAGTGCTAGAATCGATTTTGTGCATATTATAACTTGTTTGATTTGTAATTTGATTTCAAAATCAATTTTGGCTTCAGAATTGATTCTAACAGAAGTGATATTGTTGCTTTTAGGTTTTTATTCTATTAATTTCTGTCAAAATTATTTTATTTTAAAATCAATTCAAATTAAATCAATTCTAAAAAATAATCAATTCTACTTAGAATCAATAAACGCAGGACCAAACACTTAGTCAATCTAATTAATGCTTCTTCCTTTCCCATAAAATTTAACGACATCATCCGTTAAAACACATTATATAAAGCTCCAATGTTGAAGAATACATGCAGACCAAATAAGATTTTAAATCAAAAGTACATATTTGAAAAGATTAATCTCTATGTATTAATAGAAGGTTAATGATCATATCTTTTCAAATAAACCTTAACTAGTGTCGAACTTGTGCAATGCATGGGGATTTAAACATTTATTGACACAAGATTATATATACAAGTAAATTTTACCTCAAAACTAACAAATAAATAGTATTATCAAAATTTATAAAAATGGTATAATTTATTATCAAAACATATTTTATGAGTAACAAATAATAATAATAATAAATTCATTATTCTCTCCTCCATGGCCATCCCTTTTTTTCTTGATTAAAGAATATGATAGAAAAATCATATTAAATAATTTTTAAGTGAAATAGGAGAGCCTGACAATCTAATTTAAGTCAAGATGATGCATGATTGCAAAGTTGTTTAAGTGAGCTAACCCCCATTAGCTTGAAACAATTTTTGTAAGTGGCACTTAATGATAACAAATAATAAAAAAATAATAATAAATTATTTTTGACATTGACATAATAAAAAGTGATGTGAAGAAACTAATTATGATTTTTTAAAAAAAAAATCTTTACGTTTTTTTCTATAAATAAGAATTCATTTCATATAAATAAATTTTTTATTAGATTTCATATAAATAATTAACCTTTTATAAGATAGAAAATAAATTAAATTTTCCTAAAATATATGGAGACTTCTTTATACCCTATAAAATTCAAAATTACTAATACTTATATGGGGCTAAAAATGAGTTACATGTTTCACTAAATTACTAGCCCAAGTTATTAACTTTTATACAATTAATGATTAAATCATAACTGTTAAATATAAAAAGTTACCGGTTTCCTATGAATAATGAAGCAAAATCCTATAAACATAATTTATAATCTCCATAATTCATTCGAATATTGTTCAAAGGTTTTATTCAAAATTTATAAACAAAAAGAAGCCATCACCTATTCTCTTTTCTCTCCCATCTTCTTCTTGAGCGAAATAATGACTAAAAATAATAAACTTATTCATTTGAAGGTCTTATATATATGAATCAATAATATAAATTTTTTTACATTATTAATACATCAAAATTAATATCCTAAATAATAAGATATTTCAAATAAAAATTATACATATCTGCGTCATACAACAGCTCATTATTTTAAAGTATACCTTTTTTATGAAAATATTATGCAATTTTTAATTGAAAATTTAACACTTGAGAAAATGCTAATAGCTTCCATATGGATTATTAAAATTTTATTTAATTTTTTCTATTCCCTTTTATTCAACTTTATAATAATGATTGATTAAAACCAAATTAAAGATGATATAATAATACAGAAAATAAACTCAATTTAGACATTATATTCTTATAATATTCAAGTGCAAATAAAAAAAAAATCTCACTTCATTTACTTTAGTCTATCCCGTAAAACACTAGCCAAACATAATTATACATGTGATATCTATTTTTTTTTTTTTAATGGATTCAATAGAGCCCGGTCACGTGTAATAGGTCAGCTAAAGATTTAAAATTTCACATCCGAGTTTGAATCCGGCAAATACCTTTATTCTTCCAAAAGATAAAAAGACACAGTGAAAGACTGTTATTGGAAGTTACAACAGTAGAGCCTCTTAGTTTTTTTTAATGGTTAGCAGGTATACTCACCAAACATGGGCGAGGAAAAAGTCTTATAATATAGTTCTATCAAAAAAAAAAAAAAGGTCTTATAATATAGCAAAAGGAATGCAACCAATATCTAAAAAAAAAATTGAAACGTCCAAACCCTTTGAGATACAACAATAAACCCCATGAAGGCAGTAATTCAAATAAAAAAACATAATTGATCACACCCATTGATATAATTTCCCCTCTAATTATGGCATATTCATTTTAAGAGGATGGTAATTCCTAATAAACCACTGCACTTTGAAGAGACTCTCGAGATGATTCCATGTGAATAACCTTCAGTAAGCCAACAATAACTCCATCATTGAAACTAAGGAAGGACCCTATTCCATTTCTTCAATTCCACGTGAGTATCAGATAAAAAATAAAAATACAGAGACAATTATGGCCAAGGAGCGCAAGTCCCTCCCATTAGAACGCCCTTCCAACTGTTACACAGCACTTCCTTGACACAAATTAATAGTTGAGCTTCCTTATGCTATCTTCATCACCTCCGTTACAGGGGAAAAAAAAATACATAAGTGTGCACGCACAAACAACTAAAATTATAACTTTCATGAGAAGAGTGTGGGTGAACTATTGAACATGATATTTTATTCGAGTACTGTAGACATTAGCCAAACATATCAACTACAGAAGAGCATAATTTTGTAATCTCAATCATCACTTTGACGAATTGTCTAAATTGAAGATGTATGAAAGTGTATGTTGAAGGACCGTGTTGAAAATATTTAATTATTTATCACAGTGTGGAGCATGAATTAACTCAATAAGGAATCTAATTATTAAGAAATCTTCTAATATTAGTGGACATATAAACAAAGGCTTCCAAGAAAATAGAAAATTTTTAGACAAACAAAAACACAAACACCATAAAAGATAATCTGAACATTATAATATATATTAAGAACCAAAAAGCAATAGCAATCTTTAAGCATCTACCTCATAAATGCCTCATGACAACATGATTAAGTTTCAACACAATCAGTCAAAGACTCAAAGAAGACATTAAGCATGACACAATTGACAAATTACCTTCATTATTTGAAAAATGCAAGAAAAATTTTACTTCCTAAGCTGATGTTTCATTTCTTTGGGTAGAGCCTGAATAAAGCAAGTTGTGTCACCCAATTGCCTAACAAAAGGGTCAAAAAGCAAATTAAAATGAAAAGGATTAAGTGAAGAACCTTGGAATATTGTCTTTCTCACATAATTCTGGACTTAACTAAAGCAAGATAAACTAATTAGCCAAAAAAGAAAAACAGTTTAGAAATTAAGAAAGAAAGTATCACTCCTAGTAATAAAAGTAAGCATAACATTATCACCAAAAAAAAAAAAAAGTTTAGCACTATGACCAAAATGTTGTGTTCTATACTGGGCACATTATTAATTGTCTCCTCTTGTCCTTGCTCAATTTGTTCAGCCTGTGCTAAAAAATAATAAATTCAAACTCAGATTGAAGTTTTTTATTCATTCATTGATTATAACACCCAAACTACGTTTCCTACTTGGTAGTTCACACACTTTCTACTTTCCTACAGTGAATTAGAAGAAAAATACAAAGAAAGCATACTTACAATTGGTTTATTGGCTTCATTGTAGATATGCTACTTGGTGCTTGGAGGGAACATGGATTATATTTGATTTTGCCTTCATTCACCTTCTCTCTAGTGAAATGGCAATCAATTTCTATATGTTTGGACCTCTCATGGAATGCTGGATTAGTGGCTATATGGATGGCAGCTTGGTTGTCACAGAAAACTATGGTCCCACAACATCAAGGTCTGAATGTAATAAGTGTTGCAACCAAGTTAGCTCACTGGTAACACTTTGGACTAAGGCTCTTCTAGGTGCTTGGAGGGAACATGGATTAATTTGATTTTGCCTTCATTCACCTTCTCTCTAGTGAAATGGCAATCAATTTCTATATGTTTGGACCTCTCATGGAATGCTGGATTAGTGGCTATATGGATGGCAGCTTGGTTGTCACAGAAAACTATGGCCGAGTCCAAAACAACATCAAGGTCGTGTAATAAGTGTTGCAACCAAGTTAGCTCACTGGTAACACTTGCTAAGGCTCTATATTCAGCTTTAGCTGAGGACCTTGAAATAGTGGGTTGTTTCATCTCCAAGAGACTAAGGAGTCCCCAATGTAGATTAGAAAGCCTGTGGTTGATTTCCTGGTGTCTATGCAACTGCCTCAGTCTGCATCTACATAAGCTTGCAGTAGAAAAGGAGAATTACTGGAAAAGAAAATGCCTTGTCCTGGAGAGTTCTTCAAGTACCTGAGTAAGTGGTGTAGGGCTTGTAAGTGTGATGTCTTGGGAGTTGCCATATATTGACTGAGTTTGTTTATAGTATAGCTAATGTCTGGCCTTGAGATAGTTAGGTACATTAATCATCCAATTAATCTTCTGTATTGGGTTTCTTCAACAGCAGCTTCACTGGAGTGTGCTGAGAGGTTGAGCTTTGGTTCCATTGGAAGCTGTTCTGGTTTACAATTTAAGAATTCAGCATCCTCAAGTACATTCAAATGGTATTTGTGTTGAGATAATATGATTCCAGAGGGGGACTTGGGAATTTCCAAGCCAAGGAAATATTTTAAGTCTCTTAGGACTTTCAATTTGAAGAGCTGTTGTAACTGAGTCTGGACTTCCTGGATTGCAATTTCAGAAGCACCGGTTATTATGATATCATCAACATAAACTAGTAGAAAAACTTTTGTTGAACCTAAACCCTTGCTGAATAATGAATAGTCATTCCTTGATTGAGTGAATCCATGTGAGACTAAGGTGGTTGAGAATTTGATGAACCATTGCCTAGATGCTTGTTTAAGTCCATAGATGGACTTTTTGACTTTACAAACAAGGTTCTCCCCCTTACTGTGATAGCCCGAAGGCTTCTCCATGTATACCTCTTCGAATAAATTTCCATTTAGGAATGCATTGTTGACATCTAGTTGGAGTAATTTCCAACCCTTGATGGCTGCCAAAGATAATAGGACTCTGACTGTGGTTAACTTTGCAACAGGTGAAAAGTTATCTTGGAAATCAATGCCAGCTTGTTGTGTATAGCCTTTGGCCACAAGTCTGGCCTTATATCTATCTAAAGAGCCATCAGCTTTATATTTCACTTTGAAGATCCAATTGCAGCCAATTGTGTGTTTGCCATCAGGTAAGGGAACTAAATCCCAGGTTTGGTTATCCTTCATTGCTTTTAACTTAGCTACCATTGCTTCTCTCTACTCAAGGACCTTTACTGCTTGGTGATAGAAGTTTGGTTTAGGGATGGTGTCAACATTGCTAAAAAAAATTTGGCGACTCAAGGCAAGGTTGGAGTATGTAAAATGGTTGGTGAAAAGCTATTTAGTTGTGATATTGTTACAGATGTATTGGTTTAGGTAGGATGGAGGTCTAGATGATTTCCTTACTGGTATGAAGGTGTTGGCTAGTGCTTCAAGATTTATATTTAAGGTTTCATGTGCATTGGTAGGAAGTTAAGTAGGAAGTGGTTTAAGTATAGGGTTAAGGATGTGTGGCATGTTTTGAGAGTCAAATTGAGGACATGGTAAGGTAAGGTAAGCAAATAGATCATGTGTGTTTTCTGCATGTGAGAGTAAATGAAAAGGAAAGATGTTTTCATGAAATTGTACATCTTTGGATATAAAAAGCTTTCTGGTTTCTAACTAGTATGGTTATATATCCCTTGTAACCAAGAGGGTAGCCTACAAATACTGAGGGGATGGCTCTAGGGGGGAATTTTGATCTATAAAATAGGAGAATGGTAGCATAGCATAGACAACCGGAAACTCTCATGGCATCATAGTTAGGTATGTGATTAAATAAAAGCTGGTAAGGAGATTTATCTTTGAAAAGGGGGCTGGGAGGTGATTTATGATAAAGGTTGCTGTACTAATGCATTCTCCCCAAAAAGATAGAGGGACTTTGGATTTGAAGAATAAAGCTCGGGCTACATTTAGCAAATGTTGATGCTTCCTCTCTACAACATCATTCTGTTGAGTGGTCTGCACACAAGACAATTGGTGTGGGTTGCCTTTTGACTGTATAAAGTCATGGAACAGTAACTCTTTTACATTATCAGTCCTAACTTTCTTCATCACTTTGTCAAATTCTGTCTCCATAAATAAAATGAAGTTTTTCAGGACATTAGAAGTAGCAAATTTTTCAGCTATGAGGTGTGTCCAAGTGTATCAGTACAGTCATCCACAATTGTTACAAATCATTGAGCTCCATCAAAGGTTGGTACATGGCATGGACCACAGACATCACAGTGTACCATATCAAAGGGTGAATTAGACAAACGATTATTGCAAACGAAAGATAAGCTCCTTAATTTTGATAATGGACAAACATCGCAGGGAAAAGATATGGTAGTAATAGAATCAGAATGTTTAATAACAGGTGCAATTTTTGTGAAGAATTTATTAGATGGCGAAGTCTAGCATGCCATGTATTACAAGAAACAACACATATAGGAGAAATGGAATTATTTTCAGAAACTAAAGGTGCATCAGTAATATGTGTACAATCAGATTCTTCTTGTATGGAATTATTCTCAGGAGTTTAAACATACAGTCCTCCAATTAAGCTACCTCTTCCAATCACCATCAAGGTGTTGTGTTCTTGAATATAAAAATTGTTAGGATTAATTTCGACAAAAAAAAAAGGGAATTCTTTAACATAGCACTGACAGATATAAAGTTGACTTTAAAAGAAGGAATGTATAAAACATTATCTAGGGTCAATAAGTGGTTGATCTTAAGACTGCCAATGGAATGCATAGAGAGCAATTGATTATTTGAAAGAGTGACAAAGGTGTTCAATACAACCTTGGAGGGAGTAAATTCCTAGTGGAGCAAGTAATATGGCTGGCAGCATCAGAATCTAATATCCAAAAATCAGTTTTGGGGACATATTTATTAATAACAGCAGATAAAATGAGCGCAATAGAGGAAGAAGAATTAAAAATAGAAAGGATATTACTAATGGGAGAAGCAGGAGCAGAGACAGCATGACTGGTGCTTGGCTCAACAGCATTGGCAACTTGAGAAGTTAATAGTTGTAGCAATTGTTGGTATTGTGAAGGGGTGAACTGGACAGTAGAACTACCCAATTGAACATTGACAACTTCAGAAACATTGTGAGCGGTACTAGAAAACATCTTCCCGATCATCACCATTTTCATAGCCAACCACTACCTAAACCACTCACATCATCTTTGAGCCTATTTTTCCTTACACAGCGGCCATCACCCCCATCTAATAGCCATCAAACTTCCACTACTCGATCTATCATCACCACCATCAACCTCGCGCGCCCTCTGTCATCGCCGAGTTCAGCCACCGCCACGAACCACCGTGCTCGCTCTTCCGTGACCAAGCAGAACCTCCGCGAAGCGTTACCCCGTAACTCGCAAATTCCGCCGCCCGCATAGCGTAAACTCCGCCATTCATTGTCGCAAGTCTCCGCCCCTGTCCACAGCGTCTCTATCACGCTGCCCGCCAAGCACGCGCCGGAGCCAACCCCGCGAAGTCGGTCGCGAAGCCGCCGTTGCCACGGTGATCGTGCTTTGCACTGCCCCTGTGCCACCATCGTATCATAGTCCCTGTTTTTATTAGTTTTCACTTTCCATCGATTTGCCAGTGAACCAGGTTTGTTTTTTCATTTTATTTATTTATCTTTTATTTTTTTTTTTTTAATAAATAACTTATACAGTCGCTTAAAATTTTTTTTATCAAACTATTTAGTTTTTAAAAATTAATTCCTTTATATATATTTGATTCTTTAAACACTAATAAAATTACATATAACCTATTAACATAACATTAAGTGATATATATGTTATTTAAGTGGAATAAAATTTAAAATAATTCATTTTGATAGTTGAAATTTATAAAATGAGTAATTTAAATCTCTATTATAAATCATAAAGTGATTCATTTTGTATAATTTTAAATATAAAAATAAATGTAACATATTCTAAAATAATACATTATCATTATACTTTGTCACGTGTATAATTTCATTGATAAAAAACTAATAAATAGACTAATATATCTATAATTTTTAATCTTGATAAACCACACTAAAATAGTCCAACGCAAAGTTTTGGGGGATGGCATTTACTTCTTTTGGCCAGATCTCAGTTTTTGCTTTCATTAGTTTGTTTGGGCTAGTCTCTTGGGCTTTATATGAAGTGGCTTTTTGGGCTAGATTTGTTCTTTTAATTTGGGTTAGGTCCGTTTTGTTTTTTCAAGTCTTGGGTTTTCTTTTTTAATTTTTTGGTCTTCTTTCTTTTAAAAGTAAAATAAAAAATAAAAATAAACCTTTTTATCTATGCAACAGTCTACTGTTACAATTGAAAGTGGATGTATCCTTCATGTATTGTTACATTTTAAGGATTTATTGAGTAACTTAGCTAATTTGAATCCTATGCAAAAACGGATTCCCTTGTTTAAATAATTTATCAATCAAAATTCTTTTCACAAATAAAATCAATCAACACATTTTTTTTCTCCATTAAAATCGTTAACACACTCTTATTTTCTACAAGAACAACATGGTTTTGAATTCCTCATTGTATTAGAGGATATATCGGCGTAGCCAATAACTATCAAGTCAAAATTAATTTTTCTTTAAATTTTATCCTCTTTTATTTATATTTTTTTCTTATTTAATTTTATTTTTGTATATTGTGACTTTTAAAAGGGAAAAACTAATATTATCAAGTTATAATTTGATTTGCATAATAAGCTTTAAGGTAACCTTAGGAGAGAGTGGAATTAAGTTTTTACCATTCCCTAATCATAATTAGACTCTAAAACTCAAATTTTTTCAAAATACTAGTTTTGCAAATCAAAAGGTTTTTCAATTTTGACCAAGAGTTAAAATTGGTGGCGACTCCATCTTTTAATTTATTTCTTTTAGGAATAAATTTTTATTGTTGTCACTTTTGTTATGGCGCCCTAGCAGTACATTGCAACAGTGCAGAAGCGTAACCTTCATAGAAGGGCTCCATGAGTTGTAGTTGTTGATGGTTAAAGGATGAGAGACGAGGATCAATCCTAGAGTATCCAAGGATTGCAGGATGTAAAGATTTGTGAAATCCTCCATGCCGAATTGGTGAGCCATGGATGAACACAGACTTAGCTGAGAGGGATTCTCTAGAAATTTTTTTTGCGAACGAAAAAGAGAAGAGCACAAAAACAGAAGTGTTGAATAATACTATACCATATTGAATTGTAAACTGAGTAAATTCTGTATATTGAAGTGAAGATATATGAGTGGTACAATGGGTTTTTATATACAACATATATCATTAGTAACAAACTAACAAACTCATAATTAGGCTCATAATGACCACTAACTACATAACTAACTTTAACTAACTCTATCTAAAAAGATGAGATTGCCAATAGTGAATGAAACCAGTGTGAAGCTTGCCCTATTCTTTCTTTTGCCTCTATTTGTAATCACAAAAGCTCTTGAAATGCATTCTCCATCAATGTTTCAACATTAACACCTCAATAAAAACAACTACAATAAAATCTCTATAAAAAACCTAAAACCAAGAATGAAAACAAAAAATGATTTTCCAGTCTTTGAAGGCAGAAGAATGAAGAGAGAAGGGGGAGAGAGAGAGGTCAAATGAGATATAGAAGAATGAGAGAGGATGAAGAGTCATTGAAGAATGAAGATATTTGATGTATAAAAAAATGAATCTTGAAATAATATCCTAATAAATTGATAAAGAAAGAAAGAGTTGGAAAGCAAGAGACGGTCTTCTCCAATAAGATTTCTGATAGTATTTGAAATTCAAATCTTGGTATTAAATTAAAGATCTAAAAGTTTAATAATGCATACTATTTGAATTTTGAAATTTAAATTTTATTATGGAAGAAAGAGAATGTTAGTAGAAAGATATCTCATAAATAGGAAAATAATTAATAATTAATATAGTTGGTGCATAATCATGCTCAATACTAAAGATTTTAAAATAATTGGATATTATTAATTATAAATAAATCTAAAAGCATATTTGATTATTTCATAGAATAGAAAGCATATTAGAAGAGTATCAGTTTCTAGATATGGGTTGGCAATTGTAGCAATTATTGATTAATTTGTACCAATATTTCTCGCTTTCAAGAGAATCTTATCCTCAAGATTAAGGTGAGGAAATGCGTGAACCAATTTTCCTATTTTTGCCTCTCCTTGCGGCTAATCAAGTCACTAGGTAGTGGTAATTGTTTGTTAGCTTCTTCATAGGATTCTCTGAGCTATAATTGCTAATGACACTAGGAAATGAGGTTTTTTGTTAAGCAGTGGTATGTCATACCTAGTTATGAAACTTGAAAGTTTCTCAATAAGGAAACATAAGAGACTCGATGGATTTTGCTATCAGCAAATTGTGTGTGATAAGTAATTGGCCGTCTTTGATCATGATCATAACGGGTTTATAATCTCTCTTAGCTAGTTTGAAATTATTTATTTAGCGAGAAATACATACCCCCTGTTTTGGATATAAGAAAGTAAGGATACATATACACACGGAAAGGGATAATGTCATGGTGAGGCGGAATGAGCGGAAGGCAAGACAAGAAATGATTTGACGGAATGAGCTTGGCGAGCCACTAAAAAAATGACCAAAAGATAGAAAAGTGGGTTGTCAGGGAAATGGTGGCGAGAGGGACCTACCTTGTAGCCACCAACAGTTGTGTCTCCACCTCTAGCTCTCTCAGGAAGATTAATAAATACCTAGCACATGAGACATAGTTATAGGATTCGAGGCTCAAAAAATGGATGATGGGACAGATTGAGAGAGAGGAGCAAAGGGTGAAAGAGAGGAAGTACAACGCGATTAAAAAGGGCGGGAATAGAATAAAGTAGAGGAGGAAATAGGGACATATAAATACCTGGAAAAGCGAAGAAAGGAGGGTTGGCAAATAAAGGAAGGATTACAATAGTGAGTGATACATCGTGAGATTGAGTAGGAAGGAAAGTATAAACGGGACCTCTAATATACTTAGATCCATCGGCTTGTAGTGTTAATCGGACCATACTTAAAACATCCCAAATTAGTCACTCTTAAATTTTGCGTCAGACAAATTGATCATTATAGAAAAAATACACAAAAGTCTTAAAGTGTTAGACAAGTTAGTCCCTTAAAAAAAAAGGACAAATTAGTTCTTCAAGAATCATGAAGAGTTCAAATTTATCCCTATACATTAATTTGTTCAATATTTAATTGTCAGGACTTTTTTGGATTCTTTTTCTAGAGGGTCCAATTTGTCTATTTTTTTTTTAAAAGGGACCAATTTATTTGATGCAAAATTTAAGAGGACGAGTTTTGGAGGTTTTGTCTTGAATTTACAAGAATGGATTTTCATAAACCTTTTATTTTTATTCTAGTTTAATCATTTATGTTTTAAATTATTTTCAATTTGGTTCTAAACCATTGTTTCATCTCATAACTCATAGAAAAGGCTGACATAGCACAAATAGTGCTGACTTGATAATTGTCTTATTGAACAAAAATTTGAGACAAAAATGAAAATGATTTGAAACATAAGAAATCAAAATTAAAAGATAAAAGGTAAAGGGCCAAAATTGAAAAATTAAATAGAAGTAAGGAACTAAAAAACCTATCATGCCTTTTTAAAATTTCACTAAAACTCGAAATTCGTCCCTAACTAATGTCTTGGGGAACAAACTAGTGTCTTAGGACAAAAAGGGATATATTAATCCTTTTGTTAACTCATCCATCTGACACTTAACAGAAAATACAAGTGAACAATTAAATTGGACTGAACTCTCATTTAGTTCCACAGTAACATATTACTAATCTCTGTCATTAAAATGATTGTATTTTGATCTTCTTCTTTATTTACCATGGTTATGCATCCTAATACCCTAACATTCTGATTCTTTAACTCCTTCTACATATTCATAAATCTTAAGAGAAAACCATATTATTTATGGTATGTTTTGATGCGAAGAGAAAATGAGAGGAAATAAAAAATGGAAAGAAAGAAAATAGAGAAAAGAGAAATAAAGAGCAAAGTTTTTTTTTTTTCTATTCATATGTTTGAATGGACAAAAAATGAAAGTTATATTATAATGACATATATCTTAGTAATAAAAAATAAATATTACTTAATTTAATTTATTAATATTTAAATTATTTTTAAATAAAAATAAAAATAATATAAAAATTAAAGTTTATCAATACTTAAATAATTTCAACTTTTCATTAGGGTTGGTTATAATAGTCTTTTTATATTTTCTCTGTGTTGTATGTATTGTTTTCTTTGCACATGGGTAAGGGAGAAGTTTTCACCAATGGGTCCTGCCTTTTTTATTATTCTTCCCCCTTTTCTTTCAATCCAACCAATGGAAAATGAGTGATAAACCATCCAACTTTTCTTTCCTCATCACTTCTTTCCTTTTATTTTCCCATTCCAAACAATGAGTTAATTTTATAATGAAGTTTAATGAAGTCACATCATCAATTTAATGAGCTAACAAAGAAACTAACATGTCCCTTTATAAAAGGCTAGGGCCTATAAAAAACTTTTAAATTTTAAGAGATTAATTTATCCCATACGCATTAGTTAGGAACAAATTCAGGTTTTAATCTTCCAATTCTATTACTGTTTCATAAACTCTTCCAATTCTATTATGAACACATGAATGTATGAAAATCTGCGCCCAAGTCGACCTTTTCTTTTTTTTTTTTTTTTTGGTTTTTGGGTTCATAGCTAAAATGGGCTAATCTGCTCTCTTGTACATGTACGCACCAAAACAATATTTGGACGCATTAAATGGGGTCGGCTTAAATGTCTTTCAAGAAAGGCGCAGTCTTGTAGATTTTGAAATTCACATTTGTTGATGTAGTCCAACTTGTTTGTCGCAACCAATAAGAAGTTCATGACGAAAGAACAACCAATCCGTTTCTCTCTGTATACTAATGCTAGCCCACTTTAACCTAATTCGATATGGAGTGAAAATTGGAGAAAATTTTGTTAATGGGTGAACTCTATTTAATTTATAAAATTATACATGAAATTTATTTATGAAAGGGTGAATTCTAGTTTCTGAGTTTTGGAAAAAAAATGCGTTCCTTCATTTTATTTTTAATTTATTTGATTTTTATCCCATAATTCTCTTTTTTTTTCATCTTAAATGTGTCTTAAATTCAACAAAATTGTTATAGCTTTTAACATCATTAGAAACGTTAATAGAATATGTTGACATAGCGTATTGTGTGATTGCAAGGGCATAATAACACTATCCGACTAAAACTTTTGAAAAAAAAAAAATGGTTTGGGGACAAATATGATAATTTTTTTAAAAAAATTGGGATAAAAATAAAATTACATATAAAATTCATTCATAAAAGTTTTAATCCTATTTTTATTTCCAACGAAAAAAATTGGGACAAAAATAAAATTATATATGAAATTTATTTGTGAAATTTTTCATCTCATTCTTATTCTCAACCAAATATACTTTTGGTAAGGGATAAAAAAAATCTGGAATATAATTCCTAAAAAATGTAGAGGATATTTTTTAAAAATACTTTTAGTAAAAAAGATTCCCTCTATTTCTTTTCAGAAGTGGGGTTATTAGCTCTTAAAAGTGATAAATTGACTTTTTTTTAAAAAAAGTTTATTGTACCTAAATACATTTAAAAACTTATAAAAATAAAATAGTACCTTTTTCTGAAAAATGCCTATTTAAACCTGCTCCAGCGATACGAATCGTTCAGGCTGAATTTGTCCTTCAACACGTGAAAGGTGGTACCTGGATTGAATTGAAAGGCTGACTCATGAGGAATATAAAAAGCAAGCAATTATATCACATCACATTTCATTGGGTAGGAAACTAAGAGGCCTGGGGGACAATTGCAACTGGACAAAATATTGAACACATCACTTCAAATTTCTCGCTAGCTCAGCCACAACAAATTAAGTCAAGCGCATGATAAAGGAGGCCACGGGATGTGTTTATGTCATGATATGATAATAATAATATAATATTAATATATATATTATCTCTGATATTTAGTTTAGATAATATATTATATAAATTTATTTATTATAATTTTTTATATGTCAAAATATTATATAATTTTATTTTGTATAGAGGTTGAATTAGATATGATTAACTTTTAATGTGTAAAATTATTTTTATTTTTTAATATTTTATTAAAATAAAATAATTATTAAATAAATAATAACGAGTAAAACTTATATAAATAAAAATAATTTTTGATAAAATTATTCATAAGAAATAAATACTATTAAAAATATATAATAAAAATAATTATAATTAATGAATAGTATAAAAATTATAAATTATTAACTAGTAAAATATATAAATAATAAATAAATAATATATATGATGTAAAAGCAAGAGTTAATAATAAAAATATTTTCATTTAATATTTATTTTAAATTAAAATTTAAATAAATATGATTAAAAATATAAAATATTAAAATATATAAAAGAATACATTTTTTATTTATATAATTTAGTAAAATAATAAATAGTTATAAAACACTAAAATAAACAATAACATTTAATATAAATTAAATTTTAATTAATAAATATTTATATAAATATAATATTTAAAAATAATTAATAAAAATTTTCTATGTTATTATTATTTTATTTAATATTTACACCTAATATAAAAATAATTTTAAATATAATATATAAATATAAATATCTTATATAATATTATATTAAATATTATATAGTATTAAAATTTTACGAAGTTGAATTTTTTTTATGAGTCATGGCAAATGAGCCAAACTCTAATCCAACTTTGCTTGTCTGTCAGACACACAAACCAACGACATTGTAAAAGGCAATAAAGGTACGGATGTGGTTGTTTCGAACCATAGTGTGGGGCCATGGTTGGCTTTATGGGTAGAAATTTTCCCCATAACTTTCTCGTGCTCCCATTTCTCATTTCTGTAATTAAACTAATTATCACTCGAATATTTTCGTGGTTTCATAGTACCCATTGGATTACGCGATTTCAAAATGTTATAGATTATGGAACAAAATTTCAGGACATAAAATCTGAAATTGCGTCGACAGCAGGGTTCGAACCTGCGCGGGCGAAGCCCAACAGATTTCAAGTCTGTCTCCTTAACCACTCGGACATATCGACCAGTTATGAAGGTGCTCCTTTATTTTAAATATAGATAACAACGTTTAGGGTCTGCAGGTCAAATGTGAATTCATGAAAAAATTAATAAATGAGTTTTATATATAAAATCCATGTAATATTTATACTCATTTTTTATTTTCCAACCAAATGCACCATTAGAATGTGTTTGATAAAAGAAGTAAAAATGAGAGATAAATTTTTATAGATAAATTTCATGTATAATTTTATAAAATAACTAATCCATAAAAACTTAATAAGCCCCTATTTTTAACCCAACCAAACACACCATAAGTTTAGAATTTTAACAAGTAGATGTGTGACTTTTTAGATACTCACGCATCACTCTAAGCTTAAGCTATAATTAACATATCATGATTGTACTAATGCATGCTAGTATAAAATGTGTGTTTTTCACATGAATAAAATAATAAAAGAAAGATTAATTACAAAAATACTCGTTCTGAACAAAACCTATACAAAATAGGTCAGTTTGGATATATTAGTTCGTTTATGACACATAAGCAAACATGTCAGAAATTGTTGGAAGCTCCAATGATTTCTAGGAAAAATGAAATTGTTGAAAGGTCTAACAATTCAGTTCTTGAAGCATATGTAATCAGAATCATAAGAAGTGATCCATCACTTCAAAACTTCCCAAAGTTTTGATTTGCACACTCTTCAGTCCAAGTTGTTGACATAAGTTGTGAAACAGTTGAAATGGCACAAAACAAATTTTGTCGCCTAAATCAAGACACCCACATTGCAAGAAGGCTGAATATGAAGGTATTTTTTGTTTTTGTGTAATTTAATTTAGTTTAATATTTAATATTCAATAGGGTTTATTTTTATTTAGTTAAATTATTTATATTTTATTTTTAGTTAATTTATATTGGTAGGATTTAAGATTTGTAATTAGTACTGCTATTTGTATTTTTGGATAGAAGATTCATAAAGATTAAAAAAACAAAAAAAATCCCCTTTTATTCGAGCAAACACGGAAGGACAATCACCCTTTTCATGACGTGCCCCTTGGAACCATAAAATAAATAGACACGGGAAAAGGTTTGAGGAGGTCGAAAGTCCAAGGGTACGCAAACTATCTCAAAATAGATCATGGCCGAACTATTTGGATGTGACTGAATAGGAGGGACTTTTAGCTTCATACGAATATCTTTCTGGAGCTTGAAAAATGAAATCCAAACTTTGAGGTGAGTGAAAAGTTCCTGATACATGCACTGGAAATTATCTGAGCTATGATTGACAAGGCACCTGTTCATTTGGACTAGCAGCCTCGCTCCCTACCTTGTGTTAATTCGAGGCATTCTTGTAATTGGAGAAGATGCATGTTTCTCCTTAATTACAGAAGGGATTTGTAGTACCTCCTCATCAAGTAGCCAACCTCTAAGGTGGGAAGAGAAGGTGGAATGAAAATTTTGACAAGGAATTGGATGGGGTCCAGTTGAACTAAATCTTAATAGTGACTTGTGCTATATACCTTTTATTTATTTTTTAATATGAAACTTAATTAAACTATAAATTGGAAGTTTCGCTAATAAAATCTTCAATTCAATTTTTGAAACATTTCAGAAAACTCAGCAAATATCTGTAACAGTTTAATGTTTATTGACGTCCAAGCATTAGTTGAGAAAAGAAAGAGAGATACATGCTACTAACCACAAGGACATGATTAAGTTTGAACCAATCACAAACCAAATATAGCCATCAAATAAAGATATCCAAATCTGTCAATAATGGATGGACGGTGACCCCACTTAATTAATATGATAATTTCAAACAATTGGCTAGTGACTTTCTGTGCTGTGCTCAATCCTGGTCTTCGTGAAATATATTGGTCTTTTTTGTTTGGTATGCTTCTAATTCGGAACAATCAACTTGCTTTTCTTTTTTATTTTTCTACTTTGTGCTTCTTCTTTTTTTTTGACAAAGGTATTTAAACTAAGAATACTTCGTGCTTGTATGTATGCTTTTGTTGTTGTTTTATTTTCAAAAAAATTTCCTCACTCGTTTTCTTATTATAAGACTACTACGTGCGTGCAATTCCAAACTTGCCAATATACTTATGGCATGTTTAGATGTTTACGCGTTAAAATGTTAGTGAGGATAATATTCAAGTCCCAATTTTCAGAAAGACAGTATACACTAAAATTTTAAATTTCTCCTGGACTAATATTACGTAGAATAAATTAGTTCACCAGAACTTAAAAATCCTATTGTGGTCGATCATCTTTCACACAAAAGATTATTCTATTAATTTATCATTCTAACATTTAATATATATAAAAAAGCATATGGCCCATTAAAATGGGATAAAAATCATATATCTTCAAATCATGTTTTATTTGATTATGTCTTGCTAATCACTTTTTATCACATGAAATGTGTGCTTTAATACCTTTCAAAATTTAAATATATATTATTCATCTTTTATATGATAAGAAATTATTGATGCGATAAGAAAGTGATTTCCATCATTAAAATGATTATGTGACATCATTAAACTCCATAATCGCATAAATGATGTCATTTTGACTTGAACTTTGTGAAAATGAAGAATGAAATATAAAGAATGGGAGAAGTTAGGATTTGAGGATGTATAAACGTAATTAATAAAAAAGAATATCAAAATGGGATTGTTATGATGAGAAATTAGTAATATGCCACTATAGGACTTATAGAAATCAATAATCTAACGGTTCAAGTGTGTTTCTCTGTCAAGGATTATAATGAGAGCATTTATTAATAGAAAAATTAACATGTTATTTTTTTGTGAAATGTGAGATCACAAGATAATTTTTAAGCTCTGATAAACTAATCAAACCCTTAGTTATAGACAAATATTACGTGGGACAAGTTAATTATCACCGTCATAGTGTTCAATAGTAAAATGAGTATGAATTTATACTCATTAACTCAATTATATCACGGTCTCTAAGATAAATTTATATTATTTGCAAGTATTATAAGATGTAAGGGAGGAAGATCGTAAACTGTCCAACACTAGGGTTCTATAATTGCTTTTGGATAAGATTGGGACAGCTCCACTACTCCCCTACACGTTCACATGAAAACGACACGTACTGACTAAAATTTAAAGAAAAAACAAAGAAAAGCAAATGAAGAGAAGAGAAACAAAGAAAAGAGAAACGTGCAAGATGTAACGTGATTGCTATTGAAGTAATGCACGCATACATATAAGATATAAACCCTTCTTTTTCATTCATTTTAATTTACGAGATTATTATTGGCGTATAATAGTTAACTAATTTAATTTCCATATTATTTTAGAAAAATTACAACAAATGCAATTAATTTAAACAAATTTTTCTGATAGACTTAAGTAACCGTAAGTATACGTAATTAAATAACTATAAATATATAAAAATTTTACACATATAATATATTAAAATCAAATAATTAAATTATAATATTTTTATATTTATTTTCCATATATATTACTAGTGAGGTTGGGTCTCAGGTAATACTGAATCCGCCTTATAATAGAAGTTACTTTAGATCCTAAAAACTCTTTATAGAGCGGATAAACTTAAACTACTTTTTAGACTTAATCAAATTAAAGCCTAAACTAGTCACTATTTTTATATATTACTAGTAGTTATTTCTATAATTTTATCGATTTATTTTAACATCTTTATTTTTTATTTGAAAGTCTTTATTATTTTTCATTTTTTATGTATTTTTTAAATAAAGCGAATGTTGAAAATTTGTGATCATTACTACTTTAATGTTTTTTATATCATTTTAAAATCTTGAAATATGAACTTTATCTGGTGAGTTTTCTCTTAAGGGAGGAGAGAGAGCGATTGAGGGAGAGCGAGAAAGAGACAGAATGAATAATTTTTTCAATTATAATTAGAAATTATTATGTGTTATTTACAAAAGAGCATGTCACTGCAAGGAACAAGCAGTCACTTTGGGGGCCACAAATTAATCAGTGGCAGTTTTTAGAAATGCCACACAGAAACGAGTGCATATCCACTGTCGGTAGTAGTGTGTAAGGTTTTAGAGTTAACCTTCAACTCCCAAGAAAGAAACTAAGAGAGAAAGGATAGAAAGCTAAGAGAGAAATGATACATTTTGTTCATTAATCTTCTTACTTGCTTACAAATGAGAACAATGACCTATTTGTAGACCCAATTAACTAACTAACTAACTCAAGGGGTAAACAACTAACTATGGGGCATAACAATACCTCCCTTTAAAATCAACCTTGCCCTCAAGGTTGAGAAAATGAAACAAAATACTCCTAATTACACTTTATTAATATCCCTTTATTCTATACCAAAAAATAATAATAATAATATCCCACCAGGATCCCATTGTATGATTAGACCAATAACTAATAAAATCAGACCCATTAAAGTTGAAACAAAAATTATTGAACTAATTACTTTCATTGTATTAGCCTTCTGCCCAAAATATTGGAGATGGTCCACTAGTGCTCTATCAGCCTTGGATCCAAACATTGAAGTGGGCTGAGTTTGGCCCAACACAATACACAACTCTTGTTGTGTTGCCCTGCCCGTGTGTGTTCTCATCATGGTGCACATGCTGCTGCCGCCCTTCCCTGTTACTTCTTCATCAACAGCCACCAGCCAAGAACTGCACCAGCCACCGCGCGGACAAGGGACCTCGTTGCTTCTGGAAGCCAACCAGTACGCTTCCCAATCGTGCCACCACAAGGAGACGCCGCCGGTCGCTGCTTCAAGGTCATCAGTCTTCCCTGCATCTTCACCAGTTGCCGTCAGCGGAGGGACACTCCGACCACCGCCTGGGCGAGGAGCACATCCGTTGTGTGCTTGAGGGTTTCTCTCACAGTGGCGCATGGCCTGCATCTCGCATGGTCTTGATACGGTTTTTGCCGCCGTCATGACAGCAAATGGTGTCTCCATGGATCCTTCTCCGATCTGAACCCTCGTCACCTCCACCGCACTTCGGTCTGTGTCGCCATTGTTATCGTCCGTCTTCTTCGTGGCCAGGACTATTTTCGGTAGCAACCCCCCATTGTTCTTCTTGGACCGCAGATGTCGGCGGTGTCATGGTTAATGTCACCCGTGTCTCCGATGACGCCTGCATGTTCGGCGGATGGGTTCTTACCCTTTTCCTTTGCCTCTAGTGGTGAGAACCCTTCCGCGCCCTTTTCTTTCTGTTTCACGTTCTCTGTTTCTATCGCTTTGTGTGATGGGTTTGATTCTTTCTCGGTCGTGTATTCATCCCTAATCCATTCCATCTTCCTGAATCGTTCTTCCTGAATTGTTATTGTTGCCATGAATTGTCGTTCTTGTTTACTGGAGTCAAGAATTTGTGGCCTTCTTTTGATTTCTGATAAAGCTGTTCTCTTTGTTGTATTTGTTGAATCTTGAACCCAATTGTTTGTCCTTTGAGATGACATTGTTGGCTTCCCAAACCTTTCTTGAACCAACAGCAATAGATTGGCTAATTGAGCCTCAATGCGATTCTGTGATGCATGATCCTGTGCTGCAGCCGCAAGTTGTTTCTTCTTCATTTCGTGGAGTCTCTTCTCCATCTCGCAGAAAGCCTTCTCCATACTATCCAAGCAAGCCTCTTCCTCAGTCGTGAATTGAGTTCCTTCCTCCATGGAAGGCTCTCAATGAAAACACCAATGTAAGGTTTTAGAGTTAACCTTCAACTCCCAAGAAAGAAACTAAGAGAGAAAGGATAGAAAGCTAAGAGAGAAAGGGTACACTTTGTTCATTAATCTTCTTACTTGCTTACAAATGAGAACAATGACCTATTTATAGACCCAATTAACTAACTAACTAACTCAAGGGGTAAACAACTAACTATGGGGCATAACATAGTGACTGATTCTCTTGTCATGCTCTCAAAAGACAAAATTCCAAATATGATTTCATTTCTATGAATGAGGATAAACCTAAAGTTAATAATAATTTATTTAATAGTATATAATAGATTAATTTCGGTTATTGCTGTACGTCTTCTTTAAAATGTTGCTCAAATTTCTCTCTTCATGGTCCACTGGATTTTCTTTCTCGCTCACACACACATTCTTTCTTTTGTTAATTGTACTAAGATTTTCTCTTTAGTTCTAAAACTTGAGCATAGACCTTCTTTCCCGATAGATTTTCCGTTGCATGCCATACGACTAGATATGTGTGATGTATCAATACGTAGTCGATTGATGGAGTGACATGTTTTTTTTTTTTCCTTTTCTACTTTAAATTAGTGTTGAGTTTGAGTTTTGAATATGAAATAATTGGTGTTGAAGGAACCATTTCCCAAATAAAATCTCAAATATTCAAATAGAAGTTTTTAAATAGGAGGATACATGTGGGAGATAAAATATACATGTGTGAGATGAGAAACTAAAATGTGTTTTAATTAAATATGGTAAATATAATGTAATATTTTTCTTTGATTTATCAAATTAGTTTATATTAAGGGAAACACTCTTGTTTTAATTCAGGATTACAACATTCTTTAAGTTTGTTAAATGCTTATCGAGATCCTTACAAATTAAAAAATAAAAAATAAGATTTGCGTCCTCATTATGATACACGAACACAAGGCCAATCTAATAAGTCAATCCTTTAATTGATTATACATAATACAATATATATAGGCAGATAAAGCTAGCCCAATTGATTTGCTAATAATTAACAGTTTTCCACGCGGTTGAATTTATAATATGAAGAAATTAGATACAAGAAGTCTGGATTTTTTTTTTTTCTATTTCAGTTGTGGTATATTATACAAACGCAATGATATAGTCGAGATTTTGCTGATGTTGACATTATCACGTGATAAGGTCCTAGTGCCTGAAGTTTTAAGAACTAGCAGTCCGCTTCCATTATTTGATTTTCTATTTGAACATAGTATAAGAATGGTATATATGTTAAAAACATTTAAAACTTATATCTTTCAAATTTTTTTCTAGATAATTTATTCTCTTCAATTAAGAGTTAATTTTTTATTGGATAAACGAAGGTATTCACTGTTGAAAGTATGACTAACCTCCTTAAGGCATAAAACTCACAAATATGGATATTATCTTTAGCCACGATACATTCTCCATACACACCACCAAGAATTGAATCCCGACTAGATGCTTAAGAGTCCAGGTAGCTATCATCAATTAAAAGTTAATTACAGTTTGATCTTTAAATTTTAAAAGTGTATCATAAAATCTCTAAACTTTACAACATGCATGTTTTATTCCTTTTAGTGAATATTTTGTTAAATACTAATTAAATATTTCTCATTTTATAAGATTCAAAACTATAGTACCCAAACATGTGAGTTTAAGGAGGTGAATTTTAATTTTCTAATCAATGAATTCAGTATCAAACTATAATCATCTAACTTAATTGTAACAATTTTTCATAAAGTTTGATAAAAAAAGGACAAAAAGATCAAAATGCACATTTTAAAAAACTTAGGGGCTGTGTCACATATTTTTAAAGTTTAAGAGTGTGTTTGGTTTGAAAGTAAGAATAAGAAAAATTTTCATAAATGAGTTTTATGTGTGAAAATACACATTGAACTTATCTATAATTTTTTTCCCTGATTTTTGTCACTTAACCTAACACTTGAGTATCAAAGTTAGAGGTGTAAGTGTTCGAGTTATTGAGTAATAGGTCAAACCCAATCAAATAGATAACATATTGGTTCAGGTATTGGATTCTTAAAAATTAGAATTGAACCAACCTAAAACTTGAAGAGATATATTTCTTTTCATTTTTTTTTATCGTTCACATGTCTATGTGTGACCCACATTATAGAAAAATCCTAAAAAAATTCACAACTCAAACAAACCCCTTGCCCAATGCCCTTGATCTGTTCTCTTAGTTATACACACACACACACACACACACAAATACACAAACCTCCTAACCCTAACATAGCAAGTTTGATATGTTGCCACCCCTACTCCTTACCTCCTCCTTGCACCCCGCCGCCCGCCAGCCTTGCCACCTCTCTCACTCCCACACTCTCCGTCTCTCATCATCGCTATTTCTCATCCCTTTTTTAGATCCCCTACTCGTTGTCCCCTTTGGTTGTCATTGATGGCCTCATGACGAGGATTTATAGACGTCGAAGGTGGAGTAGTTGTTGGAGTCGGTGGTGTTAGATTGGACTTCTTTGAGGATGAGGTAGGGTTCGACATGGCAAGAGTGGAGGATTTAGCGCGAATCTCATTGAGGTCCTCCTTGGGGGTGTCAAACTATCACGACCCGACTTGGGAATATGACGGCATGTGAGGAATCCCCATCCCCACGTAAATCTCATGACCTCTAAGTCTCTCTATATGCATAATTAATAATAAAATCCATTTATAAAACATCATTTCATCTATAATAAATCTCTAGCTCTTTTGAAATCAAGCTAATTATCGATAACATATTATAATCAAACTCTAAATCTGTCTTGTGATACGAAATATATCAGTTGCTCTCTCTCTAAGGGATCATGCCCGTAATGTACATTGGAGCACTATTTCTAAGCAAAATGCAAAAGAATACTTCACTCCAAGTGAAGCTCACCAACTGGAATATCTTTCCTGGGGAAGAGGTGGAAGAGAGGAACTCTAATAACTATTGTACCTGGAATGGAAAAGGGAGAATGATGAGTTTTATCTAAAACTCATGAGCAAGCTCTCACCTATAACCTTCTCATGGGATAAGAACAAAGATAATGAAATACATAAATAATCCTCAAACTGGTTAATGCAATAACTTTAAAATAACATTCATTTTTATGTCATAATAGGAATAAAACTAAAAATCTCTGGTAAACCATAAATAAAAGTACTCTACTAGAGAAACTGGAATTTAATGATGCATTTCATAACAATAGAATATATATTCTCTAGTTATGTATGTCAACCATGACATAACGAGTTCTCTGTTTGTGATCCCTCTAGGATCTAAATTGGACACCTAGCTAGATTTCATTCTTTGCTCTGAGATTGTCCTCCAGGACAACTTATACCAAGGTTAACGATCGGGGTTCAGGTTAACTCACTGTCCATTTCTATAGCTACCGTCTAGTATCTAATTCATAAAACATATTAATTTACTAAAACTCTGTTTGGGCATTTCTTTGGGCATAAAACTCTATAATACATAATTACTTTACTCTTAAGATTATCATGATAATTCATAAAATCTCCAATCAAGTTATAATCATGCTCTAGCTCTTTAATAAAAAATCACTTTAGCAATAATGGTCCCATGAGTTAACGTTAAAACATATATTTCATGCTCTAGTTGAAAATCATCATTTTCACATACTTAGTAAAATCAACCATAATATCTATTATCTTGAAATATTCTCTAAAACCATGCGATCATGCCACAAATTAAGGAAAATAGTTATAATGATTAACATAAGGATCATGGGATTCAAACCCACTCACCTAAAGGGAGGAAGGAGTGGCGTCAACACTTACTATGCTTCAGGGAGTGGAAATGGCATCAATATCTACCATTGAAGTCATAAAACTCAAAATTAGACTCTAACAAACTCTAGATATCTTAAACATAACTCTAATAATATTGGGGAGTAAAAGCCCGCAACATGGAGGAGGAAGAGCATGAGTTAACCAACAAAATCTTACCTTTGATTACTTGGGAAATGAGGAATGAAGTGGATTTGAGTGAGAAGGGAGTAGAAAAGTGTTTGGGAGTGATAGGGTTTGGAATGATGGAGGAACCTAAGTTTGAAGTGTTTAAAAAGGGGTGGGGCTCACTTAGGTGAAACGGTGGCATTTCGTTTCTAACCCATTGATACTGCCATAGCGGTCTATGGATATACGGCCTGGAGACCACCAAAACCACAAAACCCCCTCACCTGATCGCCATAACGGTGTAGTCACCCGTCTCAGCATCTTTCTTTTATTTGGCATCTAGTTGTCTCAATACTCACTTATTTATATTTCTTAGTTTTAAGTTAATTGACATTAACTTTAAAACATAAATGTAAACAAGGAAATACCCCCCATTTGGATTCAAATAAAATATCAAAAAAATTAAAATCCCAACAAAATAAAATCCAAATTTTGGGTTTTAGTTCAAATCCAGGAATCTCCAATATTTTATAAACTTATGGGCTAAAAAATGAAACGTTTAAAGGTTTCATAAAATTCATTAAAATCGCTCTTTAACTTATTTTTCCTCTATGAACAATTACCGGACTTTTGATCCCAAGAATGTGGTTCTATTATATAGTCTTCAAGGACGTGTAGGATTCAAACTTAGTAAATTTAGGACCTAGCAATAAGGGTGGTCCTAGGAGACCCTAGCACTTGTCCATTCATACGTGTACACCAGGTATTACATGAACCCTAGTGTCAATGGTGGTATGGAGGATGATGACGATCAGGAAGGTAAACGATGGTCATAGAACTGAGATGAACTCAAAATGTTCTTCCCTTATTTCTTCTTACTCCTTTTATTTTTTGTCTCAATTCTATGTTTGTGTGTATTGCTCCTTTCTTCTACATGAATTTGTTTTTAACATTGAGATGGCATGTAAATGGGGTGTTAAATTTTCAAAAGAAATTTAACATGAGTGGGGTTAGGGGTGTAATGGGGTCGGTTTGGATTGGTTTTGGGGTAAAATGAATATGAACTAATCAGTTTAGGTTCAGATCGATTTGGTTCGATTTCACTACATTTTCATAGATTAACTGAACCAATCAAACTAATCAAGTTTGATTTGGTTCGGTTTGAGTCCTTGGGTCAAGTTCACGAATTAATATTCAGGAACTGTTCTTCAAACAATTAGGTATGCAACTCACCACACCAATGTAATACCTAAAGTACATGTGTCCTTGGACAAATCCAATATGGCCTCAAGGTGCCCCAAGATCCACCTGTGTTGCCAAGAAGGTCCCAATGTATTAAAGACCCTTCAACAGCGCTTGAGGTCTCTAATAATGCTGAAACGATGTAGTTTTGTTTTAAGTGACCCCCACCTTACAAATACCCTCCCTTGGATTCCCCACCTTATTTTTTCCAAACCCTAACCCCCAAACCTCATTTCCTCCTTCCCTTACTTTTATCCTCCATCAAATCTACTCCTTCAAGTCTTAAGGTAAGAGATTTTTTATGGTTTATGCTCTCCTTCTCTCATTCCTTCAATGTTCTTGGAATGGGTTATCTATATCTTCCATTGTTGTTAAGTGGAGTACTCCCCCAATGTTCATAGAGTTATTTTAGAGTTGTCTAGAGATTAATCATGGGTTTATATTGCTCTATGGCAGTTGTTGGTATTATTCCAAGCTCTCAAGGTGAAATTAAAGGTGTCCACATAATCCCAACCCCAAATGGTGACTGGGTTCAAACTCATAACCTTATTTTTTTGTCATTATTAGTATATTTATGCATTATGATTATTAAGTATGAAATTTGAGATAAGAACATGTATAGAATATGATTTTACAAGTTATGACAAGCCTAGAAAAACTATGATTATGTTTGTAGCATGAAAAATATGTTTCAAGAAAACCATGAGACCATTATTGGATTATTGCATGCCATGAAAAATATTTTATATGTTTTTAAAGAGATTTATTGGAAAATATTTGATTTAGCCAGTTCACTAAAGTTGTTAAGCACATGTCAATGGATTATTGATATTTCTATGTTTTCAAGACTTAAGATTTCAAATATGCTTTTATAGGACCAAGATAAGTTATTTTGGAAAAAGGTTGGAGACAGAGTATGATTTGGCTTTGAGCACGTAGGTTATTATGATTTTAGAGTTTTTATAATTATGAACCATTTTATTTTGAAGTACGATATTAGAGTTATCAAGTTATGAAAATATGCTAGCTTCAGATATGAATTTAGAACTTCAACTTTATGGTACAAAGAAGTATGAAATTCAGTATGATTCATAGCAATTGCCAGATACATAGTCCGTGGGCTTGAAATTGAAATGTTTGCAAGCTGGTGATCCATTGGGCATGATTTCATAGCCATAGTTATGCTAAAGTTGATTGTTAGAGTCATATGAGTCTAGAGTTCTAAGAGTACAAAGAGTTTTAAGAGTTTTTAGATATAAATAGGTTTATTTCAAACTAGTTTAGATAGTAAAGATAAAGAAACAAAGTTAACGACTTGAGAGATTGTTAACCTTGGTATACCAAGTGCCTACTAGGGGCAGATATCCTTATTTAGACTAGTTCGCCAAGGATGCAGTTTCCAGGGATTGAGCAACACTTTAAGATGTTTGTACCAATTGATGTTTTTACAATTATTATTATTATTATTATTATTATTACTATGTACTTATTTATCATGTTTAGGGTACTGTTTCTTGAGGCTCTACTACACCATCAGTTAAAAGGATTTCATGATTGACTATGAATTAGAGATGCTAGCTTATGAACCTATGGAATGAAAAGTGTTTTCCCTTAGTTAGCTCTATATTTAGATATCAAATGATTATGTTTGCTGCATGTATATTGTATTATGTATATCCCTTGGTTGTCCCATATGGATGATAGGTGAGAATCCACTTGAATCTGACTCACACATCTTCCTTCCTCATAGTTACTGTGGTACATATATCATTTTGCCTCCAGTTTAGTAGACAAGTTGTTCCCATGATGAGCCTTATTTTGAAGTAAGGCTTAGTTTAGGTTCATGTTAGTATTAGAGAGTGCTCCAGGAATGTCAGTAGGATTTGAACCATGTATGTATTTTGAGATTATGTATTTAATTTCAGAGTTAGAAACATCTAGGTATATGTTTAGAATTTTGAGCATCTATTTAAGATTGTATATTGTGACTAGAATTCATGTAATAAGTTAAAGATGAATTTATGATTGGATTTTCAAGGGTTAAAGGATTTTTGGATTATGAGTAAGTTGTTTTCAGAGTTTTGTATATTAAATATCTCAGTTTTTATGAACTTGAATATTATGTTTTAATTAGAGAAAATGATAAGATTTAGAGGAAAATTATATTTTAAGTATGAAAATATGATAATTTATGTATTTAGAGAGACGTGTCACCTAGAAGGCTTATGCGGGATGAGATTCCTCACGTGTCAGTCACATTTCCAAATCACATTGTGACAACTAATAGAAAAATTAGATAAGCAAATCAAACTCATACACATATGATATACAATTTTATTATTATTTTTTTCAAAAAAAGCACCCATACCCTAACTCCTCAAACCCTTTCTCTTCAAACTTCAACTCCTCCACCCACCTTTCTCTTAACTCTTACTCCGTCAATTCCCCCACCATCTTCCTCTTCGGCACAATCAAAGTTCTCGGGTCTTACAATGGCCACGACATCATCCTCTACTTTGCATCGCCATCACATTATCCTCCACCCCGCATTGTCACCATAGCTCCTAGGCCTCAACCTTCAAGTCACCTCACCACTACTCACTAGTTAGTTTAAGCCCTCAGCCATGGTTAGGAAAGCGGCAAATGGTTGTCAGTGCATCATGATCTGTGCAGGATAGCCAACACAATCCATAATGATGGCTGGAGGTTGGCGCAGGGAAGACGGAGCAAATTAAGAAGAGAATGAAGGGCATGGCTAAGTGGCGTAGAGCAAAAGAGAAAGGAGGCGGCAATTTAGGGTTTCAAAATTTCAATGGAGTAGAGGGAGAGATAGAGATAAGTGAAAGAATAGTGAGTGGAGAGTGTAGGCCTCTTGGGTATGGGGTGGCAAGGTGGGGTGGAAGTGAAATAAGAAAATGGGCCTCTCTACTATTTCACAGTCTAGGCAAATGAGGCTCAGATTAAAAAAAAAAAAAGGAGATATAGGGTTCAGGTCATTAGGTTAGTTTGGTTCCAATTTTCAGGAACCTTATGCCGAACCAATGTACTATCGTTTCAGTTTTGACCCGAACGAATTAAATGACCTAATCCAAATCGAACCAAACACCTTAGATCGGTTCGGGTTGATCGAGTTAGTTGGGTAAAGCGTTCGCTACATTCCTAAGTGGGGTTATGTTTTAGACAAGCAAGTTTATGCTGTTACTTTTTAATTTTTGGATATAAATTTATAGATAAAAATCTTTGGAAATTCATAATATAGTGACATGAATAACAAATCATAAATCTACCACACAAACTTATTATATTTTAATTTGTGGTTTAGTGATTTTGTAATTTTTTCCATATTTTTCTTGATTATTTTTTTTGGAATTTTTGCATTATATGATTTTTTTGTTGAAAAATCTCAATTGGGTTTCCATGGACTGAAACCAAACCAAACTAAATTTGGTCAACTTATTCAATTTGGGTCATGACATAAAAAAGTAGCAAACCCAAACTTAAATGATTGGTTTGGATTCATTTTCCCCAAAAACTAAGCCAAACCAACCCAATTACACCCTTAATCAAAGTGCACATGACCTGAAATATAAGAGAATAAATTAAATTTTTTTATTTTATTTATTTTCCACCTCATTTATATGATTTCCAATAAACTATTTCAATAATAATTAATGTGAACAAAATTATTTTCTTGTAAAATACAATAAAAATCAAAACAAGAAAGTAGCCAACGCATATTATGATGTTTATTTCTACACTAGTGTAGTAATCGTGCAATCCACGGAAGGTTAATTAAATTAGATATAAAATGAATTATACGATTGAAATAACAATAATCATGAAAAGAAATTTTCTTAATTGTAGTTACATCAATACATATGTAAACAATATGACTCAAAAACAAAATAAATTCATATCATATATATAGTTCAATTTGATATAACACGTATAATAAGTTAAATAAAATTCAATCATGAACTTGTAGGATCATTATGATAGAAATATAAATTTAAATATGTGTAAATTCATGTGATAAATATATAATATTCAAGCACTATTAGATTTGAAAAAATTCCAACATAAACTAATAGTATAAATTGAAAGACCTTCTAAAATTTCTTATCATCACTTATACCACTTAAAAATCTATAGTGCTAAAAATGATAATACTTGAATAATTAGTGTGAAGTATCTACTTTTACAAAATATAAAAAATAGAGAAATATGTATGAGCATTATATTTTGAAAATATATAAAATGTGAGATATAAACATTAAAGTTTTAAAGTAATTATAAAATGTAAATCATTGCATACCACCTGCAAACATTTTACATATTGTTGGCCATGGCAAATTGCAAGAAATGTATATATTCAGTATCAGACGCGTTTAATATAATCGCATTTATAAGAAAATTACTTAATTTCATGATCAATTACATAAATTTTAGTTATCTTTCTCAACAAAATCTCCCCTTGAACTTTATCCCTCTTCTAACACCTTCATAGTAGCTTCATAAAAAACTTTATTTCACTTGCCACGAATTTCTTTTTCTCATAGGATTCTAACTTCTCCATAGTATGTAGTTTCGGGGCTATCTTCTACAACTACATGATCTCTAACACAATATAACAGTCCGAAAATTATGCAGGGATAAAAGGAAATACATTGAAATTTACTAATTATAAAAAATAATTTATTTAAAATCACAATGACTTATTAAACAGGACAAAAATGCATACGCAAGAATGATTTGAATGCAAACAAAATATTTTAGTAATGTTTAAGTTCAAATATGATATTTAAAAATATTAATCTTGTGTGTGTGTGTGTGTGTGTGTGTGTGTGTGTGTGTATTGGAATTTATAAAATACAAAACAATTCAATTATAAGTAAAACTAAATAACTTTACCCTATCACGAACAGGAAGAATACAGCTGACGGTGCAGACCATGGTCCATCTGATCTTCAAGCAACAGCCAAACCAATACAAAGTTTGTAAAAGCTCATCAGTGCACCATACCTTTTGCAATTGTTAAAATTGCTAGCCCTTTGGCACTTGTAAGAACAGCTAGAAGGATTGACTTCTCAGGATTGCATTTGGCAACCTGCACATTAATTAAGAAAGTTACCACACAAAAGACCAAGGTACTTATGTCAAGAAAATTTCATTTGGAAGCATGATGAATACATTAATAAAAAAGTTAATGGAGAAATTTAGTCCAAACTAATGTACCATTAATCATATCTATCAATTATTCAATCACTTGATGGAGCTTAATGGCATTAGCAGACACCATTCCAAAGGAATATATATAATAGCAAAAAAAGATGTCAACATTGGATTAATATGCACATATCCCCTTTCTTCATTTTTATAACATGCACATCCTGTGCCTTTGCTACCAATTCCTATTTATTATATCTAATGAACCAATATATTTGACCAAAGTATCATGATTTAAATAAAAAGTAGTATAAACTAAATCTCTATGACGAAGGTGTTAAGAATAAAACCTAAGCACATAAGACCAACTAGCATAACGAAGGTGCCTCCCTCATTTTCCTCGGTCTGCTCTTGCTGCTGAAAAAAAAAAAATTGAAACCACATATTCACCATCCTTCATCTTCATATAACTCAGTTTGATTTTTCGGGCTTTTTTCAATTTCTTAGGTCTTATATGAAGAACATTGATCTTCTTATAGGCCTTATATATACTCCATCCTCTATAATAGCTTCGGCCTTATCAGTCTTATGCCATTGCATATGCTCTTCAAACAAACCTTGTTGATGATAAATCTTTGAACGCTTCCACCTAAACACAACAAAAATATCAGACAACAAAATGTCAACGCTAAGACCAAAAGTAATATTACCAGTACTAAGTGGCTTTACCAATAGCACCTCCACCTCACAACCTTGACCATCTTTAAACAACAAAATGTCAGACAACTCATCATGATTTGTCCTGTATCGAGGGTAGAGGAACATAATGCTGCAGAACAAAATAAAAGGGAACTAGACCTTCCAGAATAATTGAAAGTGACGAAATAGAGCATATGACTACTTATTACTAATAAGTGACATAATAAAATGTCAGGCACCTCAATCTCGCTAACATGGCCGTCGTTGAATAGCAAATTCTCATGCAGCTCCTGCCACATACGTTTGGTAGAATATGGAAGGTAGTGCAGAAATGCACATTGCTGCGGAATTAAAAAAGACACATAAAAAATGCGAGAACAATTTTCCCCACAATTTTATTAATAAAAAATGGTAAGAGGTTTGAGTAATTTACCATAATTAAGATAACAAGTTCAAATTTTATTATCATTTAAAAATATGCATAATAGTGATTTCTAAATTTAATCGTAAATCTTTAATCTTTACCCGTTGTTGGAATTGATAATGATTTCACCTGGACAAGTTACATATTACCAAGCTCCATTTGGGTAAATGTCAAGAATGCAAATTTACAACCTTACATGATCTTTTGTATATGTTTTAGTAACTGAATATAATTAGTTGCGGTAATTACTATGATAAATCTTGCATTCTTGCTCTATAAACCATCTTCCCTTGGTTTGATCTTACAGGACTGCGTTTGCACACGAAACTTTCGTTAAGTGATAAATATCTTAAAGATAGAATGGGACCAGAGCATTTGAAGGACAACCAACGTTTGGGAAAGTAGGTTTAATGATGTTAATTTTTAAAAGCAACAGATACAAAGCATGCATAAAGAGTAAAAGAAGTTGTTTGTCTCTTTTGTTTGTCACTTGGTCACTACTATATGATATATAATACTATTGTGATACGCACTAATGCTCCATTCATTACACGAACGTTACAAGTCATTTTTTCAAAATTAATTTTACAATCGTAATAGAATGAACAAAAAGGCTAAAGATGTAATTGACCATATTATTGCACTGTATTTTTTTCAAGGCCCTAGACCCACCTTATATTAGATAAATTAGTAAATGCTCTGAAAATAGAGAAAAATATGTATTTTGTTCCATTAATTACTTGATAAATTAATTATCTTCCATTTTCTTTATATCTTTAATATAAAAATTGATATATCAATCAATAAATAAATGAGACAAAACAACTTTTTTCTCCTTTCAAGTCATTGGAATGAATGGAGGGAATGGGATATAATGCATGGTATTGGCTTGCCCTCCCCGTGCTTGAACTTCTCATGTATGTGGTTTGTTTTGTAGAGGCATCTGAATACAAAGGAAAGGTTATTTCAATTGCATGAGAATAGATGATATTAGTTGCGCCCTTTATGCTTCTCTCAAGTGGAATCATTATCTCGCCGTTCAACATGGGGAAATCACCATTGTCATCCTCTCGAAGTCCTCTACACTTCAATCTTTTTTGTTTTTCATTATTTGGCGCCTTTTTTGTCGGTCCATTTTGTTGCTCTTTTATTTTCCTTTTTGGCTGCTTTAGATCATTGACACCACCATCGCTGTTCCTGTTGCTAAAGGTAAAGTTGTAATATATATTTTTGCAATACTATTTTTTTAAATATTAATACCTAAATCCTTTTAATACTAATTATTATTAACTAAATAATTTTATTCTATAAATAAATTTGATTTTTTGAAATCAAAAAATTATTGAAAGTATTGATTTGTTAATTTACTAAATTAATCTTGGCAGTAATCTGCTCGGACCATTTCTTGGTTGGAACATTTAATTTTTTGTCTTCTTAGAGGTTAGCATTTGTTTCTCCTTTATCTATTGAGTTTTTTTGGTTAGGTTAGAGACTTAAAATTTTTTAGGCTAAATTTGTAGGGCTAGAGATGTCATCTACTAGAAAGAACACTTAGCTTTCCTTCCCATTGTTTAGTGTAGGAGTTTGAGTGTGTTTGCAGACTATGGTGTCGTAGTGTTTATAATTTAATTGTTATCCTTTTCTAATTTGTGCTATTATCAAATTTATTTATATATAGATAATTAATTAAAAATTAGGAATAGTTATCCTTCAATAAATCTCAAAACTAGATAATAAAAAACAATTAAAAATAAATTATTGAATAATACAATTTTTTTAAAAAAATTTAAAAAATTATCGATGGATTTTTTGATAATAATAATTACATAGGAAAAATATTTTTTTAACACCATGACACATTACTAAACTAAAATTGTAAAATATATTACTGATACCAAATCCACTAGTAATACTTTTTAAATTTTCTTTTATATCTTGCCACATGTTTCCATGGGACAATCCGCTAGTAAAACAACCAAAATCCCTAGGTAATATTTTTCAAATGATGAATCCTGTCTGATTTTTTGCCCTCATTTTGTAGGGATTTTTTTGCCAAAAAAATACCCCCTTAATAGTATTGACAAAACAAAAATTGGCCGATAATAGTAGCGATGGAAAAAAATCCATTAGTAAGTGTTAACTAGGGCTATCTATTAGAAGTATCAAGTATTTCAGCCCTCTTCTTCTTCTTCTTTATCCTTTCAAATTTGTTTGTCTCAGACTTCGCCTTCTCCTACTATTTCTCCATGGTGATCTTCAACTCCCTCATTTCCTTCTTCTCCTTTCTTCCACTTGCTTTACGTGCTACTACTAGAGTCCTCGTTCAACACATGCACTTGCTCTTGCAGGGCATCATCCTTAGTTGACCTTATAGTAGAGGAGGGGACATACTATCAGGATGGTGCCCTATACCGTACATGCTACCCTTGTAAGAGCCTCAAACAATTTGGGCCCAAATCTCCTCCTCTTTGATAGGACGGCACTCAACATTAGGCCCAGCCTCCTCTCCTAGGTCCTGATGAGGCCTCTGCCTGCTCAGCTACTTTGTATACTCATGCCTGAAATAAAGATAAAATAAATTATAAAGAACAATTGTGAACAAAATTAGGAAATACTAACAATTAAATATGAAGGGTTTGGATTTCTGACTTACTTATAAGTGGCTTCTGAGCGAGCACCTATCGACACGTGTCTTTTGCACTTATGCATGTAGTTCCTAAACTCACCCTGATGGTGGTGCCCAATTCCTTAGCCTATATACAAAAGTACATTAAAATCATAGTAACATCAAATACAATATTGAATCTAGTAAGCCAATGATATATTAAATTCTTAAAAATTAAAATTACCATCCATGATCTGGTGCCCTATTAGGTGGTAGAGCCATCTGTGTTGAGTGACTCATCCTTCACAGAAGCCCAGTTCATGTTGCCCTTCTAGGACTTTTCTTGAACTGTCTCAGTCCAAGTGCCCCTATAATGCCCGCAGAAGGGCATTGGTTAGCCAAGAACTACTGACCACCCATCGCGGATGCCATGAAACATGTCTTGCATCTACTTGGAAGCCCAAATCTTTAAAGCTTTATTTATAGCTTCCTCGTCCTATGATTGAATAATAAAATGCCTTTATATGTACAAAAATCACTGAATGCAATTAACACAAACATAAAAATATAAACAAGTATATATTGGATAAATTACCAAAGGAAAAGTAACAAACAATTAGCATAATTAGCCACTTTGGTACCATATGTCCTTGGTGTCCTCAGGGACCTTGGAGAAGCGCTATCATGATTAGTTATACTTGGTTTGTATAACCTCTATAATGTAGGGCGGAGCTAGAAAGATCCAATTGTAACATAAATGAACCAAATTAAATACAAAGACAATATTTTAAAGAGTATACACAATCTAAAATTAAATTATGTAGTACAAAACATGCATCAACTTACCAATCTTTCCCATCAAACCTTAGGTGGACTTGCCTCTTGTAGCTTGCGCTTGCAATTCATCTGAGGATGCATAAGTAGCTATTTGTGCCAAGGTGGGTTGGGAGTGAGCAAGTGACAAGGCTGGAATGGGGCCTCTATTGTGGCTAGGAGTGGGTCCAATGTTATGGCTAAGATGGGATGGGGTGGATGACTTATGTACCCAGGGTTGGGTATCATGACAATGAGAATGGTGGTGGAGGTAGTGAAGGTGATGGTAGGGGCAGTGGTGGAAATGGTGGCAAGGGCGCGCACAACAATGGTAGTGGCAATGGTAAGGATGGTGGCAGGAGTAGTTGTGGAGATAGTGGCAAGGGCAATAGCGAAAGTGGCAAAGGCAGCGGTAGGGGTCGTGGCAAGAGTAGTGGTGAAGGTAGTAGCTATATAGACCTTTCTAGGTCGACCCTAATCCCTACTAAATGAAGATACTCTACAAATCATATATGAAACAAATTAAATTTATATTTACAATTACATTCTTGAACACTTAAAACACAATTCACAAAAAGATATAATTAGATTTATATATATTTATAGTTAATTCAAGACATTAATGCACATAATATTTAATACCTTATTTAATCCTAAAGTTGAGAGTCCTAATCATCCTCATTGTGTGGTTGATTATCATCATTTTCAAGAAGTTCATCTTCTTCACCATCATCACTACTATCATTTGTTTCAATGTCCTCACTTGCTACAAAGTGGTGACTGGGTCTTCAATTATATAGACTTTCGAGTTGTTAAAGGAAGTTGATTTTCGGAATGTTTATATCCATTACTACCCTTGAAAGGGTTGACAAGCTTTATCAGTTTCTCCCATATATTGTTAATTCAATTATATTTTTGAAAAGTTAACAAAATTCTAAAAGAATCTTTGTTTAAATTAGGTGTCTCATGAACTGTTCAATTAATTAAATGATTAGAGACATTCAATCAAAACTTCACAAGCATTCAACAAATCACAAACTTTCACATACAATTCAAATAATCCTAAAAATCATTCTAGAACACACCCTTTATAACTCCACGACATGCAATCACATATAAACAAACAATTCTAGCAAACACAGGAAAATCTCTACACCTTCCCTACCATCATGCAATGTCAATTTCCTACAATTCTATCATAGAAAATACAAGTTTCTATCCTACATACAAATAAAAGCATATAAGTAACAAAATTTTTATTATCAACCTATGTATTAGCAAAAAAAACATACAACTCACTGGCAATACTCCAATTGAACTCCTAAATTAACAAGTTAACAAACATGTATAATTTTCATTAGTACAAAAACTAGAAAAAAGAACGTAAACAAATTAAATAGAAAATAAGAAAAAACAAATTGATCCAAATGCTCAACTAATCAAGTGGTGCTCCAATAGCTCTCCCAATTACAAGAATAACAATCGAAATTACCCTCCAAAGTTTCAAAACTCAAAACTTTGAGAAAAGAAAACAAAGGAGAAAACTAAGTCAAATAAAAAAACTGATTAAAATGCTCATAATCATACCAAGATCGCAATAGCGGTCTCGATTTTTGAATGAGAGTTTAGACAATAGCTAGTGGCATGGTTGGTGGGATCCCAGCGAGAGAGAGAGATTAGAGAGAGAAAGAGATTGCATAAGTGGAGGGAGGGTTGTGGTTCATCTTTGCAGGTTATTCGATAGTAACGATTAAATGGAATAGTGGGTTCCATTTTTTCAATTATTACTCACGTTTATTGACTACCTAATGAATTCCAAGAGCCATGCTAACGTGCTAAAATTCAAAATACAATTAGTAACCCCGTTTTTGGTATTAGAAAATTATATATTATATTATTACTAACTACCAACGACTAGTCAATAATAATATTAATATTTAAAAATGAGTCAGGAAACCTTTGGGATTACGGGATAATGTGGTAGTAATTGGTGCACACTATGGTAGGAATTAGCACCACATGTTTCCAACAGGTTTACCTATTGTAAGTGATTAATTATATCTTACCTGTCAAAAATAATTGTGCGCAAAGTGGAGGGAATTTATGCCACATATTACGAACTAGGTTACCAAAAAGTGGTTAAATAAATTCTATTTTTCCTAATTTTTGGAGATACATCCTCTTTGTTGTTGTACAACCCATCAGGATTATCCGATTGTTTGCAATCTCTCAATAACAGTGTCAATAATCTGCATGTTTCTAGTAGTGTATCTCCTTTGAAACTGTTGCTTGTTGAATGGAATCTTAGTTGGTGCATGCCATCGGATCAAGTTTCTTTTTTAATTTTTTTTAACTCATGGAGTGGTGCACCCTTTAGGGATTATAATTAAAAAAAAAAACCATGGATGACTTTGTTTTTTCATTGTGGTTTGGTCTATTTGGTGGATAGGAATCATGTTATTTTCCATAATTTCAGCCCAAATTGGGAGCAAAAAAAAAAAATTATATTGAGGCTTTGTTATTGAACATAAGGATGGTGTGAAGATTTATCTTTTATTCTGAATTTTTTCATCATAATCTTTTGTTTTTGGTCATGGTTTGGAATGAAGTTGTATGGTTTTTTACTTGGATTGAAGGGCATTTCATATTTTTTTCTTCTTCATTACCCATAGGATATTGGTGATGTCTTCTTGGTAGCAAGTTGATGTTTGATACAAATGTTGTGGCAACATTGAGCATCCACATTCTAAGATTTTTCTTCAATCTTGATGGCAATTAATGCTTGAAAGGGATATAGTAGTATTTGTTTCGCTCTTCTTTTAGCTATCATTGTATATGGATATTTTCCACCTATGCTTTTGGTTTATTCTAACTCTCATAAAGCTAGATAGGAGGTTTTTGGTTTTTTTTTGTTATAAAAAAAATAAGAATAAAGAGAATAATGGAGAAGAAAAGAAAGAATAGATTCATTAATAATTTTAAAGGTACTCTATATGGAGCATTGAAAGGGCTATTTATAGCCAAAGGAAGATATAATATCACTTCAAATCATAACAGATTCTATCTAATCTAATCAAATTTTAATTGAACAAGCTAAAGATATGAACATCTATAAATGAATAACATTTTATAGCAATTTTAAGGTTATTGGTATTTGTTTGTTCCTTGTGTTTTTTACTAGTAAGGCATGCTTGCTTTACTATGGTAAGTGCCAGGGCATGGATTATATACCTTAATTATTTATAATCATGATTTGCAATGTTAGTTTCATAATTTGGTCATTTATTTTTATTTATTTAATTATGGCAAAGATATTTTGGTTATCATCTTCAAGCATCAATTATCAAAGTATTATGAAGGCTTAACCTCTTCATAAATTAATTTGCACAAAAAAACCCTGCTATGTTTTTTTTTTTTTATAGTAACTTCACAAAAAGATTAAGGGTGTGTTTGCTTGGTTTTTAGTTTTCTTTTTCAAATTTGTGAGCTTGAAACTCAATTTTTTTTCAGTTTTTCTTTTTATAAATTTGGAAAAATGAAAGTGAAAACAGGAAAGCAAACACACCTAAAGTTTGCACAAGCATATGTAACAACTAGTAAATTGCCATAATATGACTTAAGCATAAGATGAGATTATTACGGTGTCACATTATCATATCAAGCGGTTCATCATGTCAAAGCTTGAGGGATGAATTGACTATGCTCATGTATATATGTCATGCTTTGAAGTCTTGTTTGTATGATGGGATGCTAGGATTAGGATGTATGACTATCATGTGAATTACCATTAGTTGCTATCATGTTTAGCATAAGCATTGAACCTAATCAACTTAATGTCTCTTGTTTGTTATGTTCAAGAACTAAATGGAAAGCCAGGACATAACGCCGAGGAAATGGCAATGAAGAAAGCTCAAGCACAACATTGATGGCAATGGCAAGGGTAGTAGGCCAAGCCAATGGCATAAACCATATTATTGAACAGATGATCCAAGGCAATGAGCATGGGAATGGAAATGAAAATGGGAACAACAACGGTTATGAAGTTGTTGATTTGGAATATTTGAAATTCTCTAAATTCAGGATGACCAACCCCCTAAGTTTCAAAGGAAGTACCTTCATGCTATTGATGAATGGATTCTAAAATGAGAAAGATCTATACCCTCTTGGATTGTGCACACAAAGAAGGTCTCAAAGGAGATATTGAATTCCTGGTAGAAGAGAGTTAAGGATATGATGGACACAGACATAATAGAAATCACTTGGAACCATTTCAAGACAATATTCTATGAGAATATTTCCCTAGGTTAGTTAGGGAAGTGAAGGAATAGGCTTTAAGTCTTAAATAAGTATCAATGACAATAGATGAATACACAACAAGATTTGAAGGTATAGGTTTTTGTCAATGTATCAGAGACATATAAACGAAGCTTGGAAATGCATAAGGCACTAGAGTGGCTTGCAAGAAGACATTCTACATATTGTAGCCCTGATGGAAATGAGGATGTATTCTGCATTAGTCAATAAGTGTCAAGTGATGGAATACCATAACACGCAAGGGGCTCTTGAAGGAGATAAGCAATGCAAGGGCATCAAGCCTTACACTACCAATTGCTAACTAAAAAGCTTTACCAGGGAGGAAGATTTAGGGAAAACAACCCCATTAACCTATTATTGACCTTAGGATCCTATCACACAAAGCTAACCTGCTCAAAATGTGGAAAGAATCATGGTAAGGAATGCAAAGCCTGCCAAAATATCTATTTTAAGTGTGGGTAGCCAAGTCATTTCATCAAAAGGTTCTCAACCCTCAAATGTAGCAACTCGTCTTTCGATGGTGTTATTTAGAATAAAACAACTAAATGTGAACTAACTATGGATTTAGGATAAGATCTTATGAATTGATATAATGACATAAATAAAAATAAAGATAAGGTTAACTGGATATTTCTAACCCGATAAAGTTATTTGGGTGTTAATTGGGATACTGAAAACGTAATAACCTGTACACGAAACACCAAAATTAGTTCAATTAAAGGAAATGATCAAACCTCAAGTAATTTTCACTCAGAACAATCAAATGTATATGGACATTTCTAACATAGATACAAGACAAATTGATACAAACAAATTTGTAGTTATCTACTTATTACTTTTTCTCCAAGTAATACACTATTCTATAAACCAAAATAATTAAGGAAAAAAATCTCATTTTCCTTCTCCTACTAGTAGCATTCACGCCGCTTTCTCTCTTCTCTTTCACTATCTTCATTTTCTTTTTTAAAACTCCATCAAATCATCAAAATCTTGAAGACTACTCTTAGTTAAACAGTAACTAGTTCAACAATACTTTGTCTACATCAAACTCAAACCAAAACCTTTTTTTTCTCTTCAAACTGTCTCATCTAGCAGGATATATAGGGGTTGGAAATGAGTTTAAGACTCTAATTAAGGAAAGGAAATCTTGAGAAAGAATCAACACAAAGTTTGGAGGAATGTAGGAAAAATCTCATAAAAATTTAGGAGATTTTGAGAGGAAAATATCATATGAATTTAGGAAATTTCATGGAAATCTCATAACAAAAGTATGAGAAATAGAATTATTAAAAAGAAACTCTAAATAATAATCATAAGATTTCCTAAAAAAAATAGTGAAGATTCATATGAAGAAAGAAACTAAGAAAATAATACATAAATAAGCTTTATGTAACATTAATTGCTTGATTGTATGCTTATGGATTCAAATTGTGATGAAAGTAAGGTATTGAGAATAACATGGTATATCATTTGTGAACTATGTTAGTGATTTATAAGGTTGTAGTACGGGGTACTACAATTAACTATATTGATCTATATAAAGTTGTAACACAAAGTGTTACATCACTAGTAATATATCACATGAGAAATATATAAGGAATCATAAGAGTTCTATTCTCAAGCATAAATTTTCTCATAAGACTATGTTAAATCAGTAAAGGAACAAACACATTAATTATTACAAAAACAACCAAAACCACATTAACTACTTAACACTAAGTTAGATGTCATGATACTGGACTAGTGTTTTTCCTATTGAGAAACTTTGATTCTCATTCATACCATATGATATATTTTCACATGGATTGCCTTAATCGTGTGCTTCCTTGAGATGCTTGATTGGTAGTGGCATTATGACCAAGAGTTAGACTCATTGTACCTAGTCACTCAATCCTATATTCGTGTTTACATACTGTTTGCTCGCTTGTTCATTCGCTACTATAGTTATGAGTCCTATTTTTGTTCCAAAGTCCCCTTTTTAATTTTTCTCTATACATAACTCATCCACCAACTATCACATAGTAGCTCATATGCACCATCGCCACTTATGCCCGTATGACCACTATAGCTTGTCATTGTTGTTATTGAATAGGATCCTTTGGAGGAGACTTATTATATTCTTTTACTTCCTCATGAGACAGTGGGAACTAGCTGGGATACATAGCCAATGTGCCTAATAGGCACTACTCCACGTTGTTTGACTGACTTGGTGTATCCAGCTTGTATATAGGCATAGGATGACTTAGATTCCTTATCTTGATTGACTATTCTTGGCTCTTAGATTGATCTTTTTGATGAGCCACTGATTGGGGAGTTAGGATTATCTACTTTTTGTTAGTTGTATTTTGATAGACCCTAACCCAAGTAGGAGGTCACTATGAGGCTACCATAGGGTTATTTATGCATGATACAGATGTACTTGTGTCTAGTTGCTAGTAGTGCGATTGTATGGCTTAACCACCTATGTATATATAATGTAAATTATGTTATGCTGCAAATCTATCGCAATTGTGTGGCCAACTACTCATAATGTTCATTTTATTCCGCTGTTTCTATACATTTATTATTATTTAAAATTTCAATTTGTGATCAATGAGTATGACTTTTAGTGCAAGACACCTATTTATTATGACATGCATACATTTTATATGATCAAGTAATAAAAACAATAAAAAATTTTCTTAGTAACAACTACTTTTTGTAATATTATGACTAGAGCATGGCATTATAGTAGGAAGAGTATTGCATCAAACAATCAGCACACTTGAGCCTAGGGCCCATGGACATGTATTTGCTCTCTTCTAGAAATAACTTTAAGTTTGACAACTTAACTCAAGGTAAGGATGAAAATACCCTTATAGTAATAGCAAAATATTTTAGGGCAATTTTTTTAAAAAAAATATGGAGTAATGTGACATCCCAAATTTTGTTTGCTCAATTAACTTGATGCCCCTGAGTAATTTAATTAATGACTAGATATTTGAACTTGATCACATAGCAAGAAAGTCAACATAAGAAGTAAATAGTTAACTAAATTCAACAAAACCAATAAAAGGTCAATGAATTAGCAAAATGTCCATAGAACTAGTAAAAAATCAATAAAAGCCAACAAAAATCCAAATAAGGAATAATTAACCCAAATTGACTTCTAGGAGTACTAACTAAGGGATTAAGTCTAAATTAATAGTTATGTAAGAACCAATATAAGTTAGACAAGTGCCTTATTTTTTACAAAAAGATAAAATATACTTGTACACACAATACTATTTAGTGAAAAAATAGACAAACACAATATTGACCCTAAAGTATATAATACCATTTATGTTATAAGACATGACAAATAATAACAAAATAATTACTAAACTAATTTAGATTTAGTGACATATTCAAAGATTTAGAGAATCACCCTAATTACCAAAATGGTCTTGCCTTGGCACTAATCCCAAGAAGCATCTTAATTACAACCAAATTTAATCTATCCTAATAGGTCAATATAAAAAATAGTTAAAAGATAACTTTAACTAAAAATAACAAATCACTAGCATAAATTAACCTTTGATCATTATTAATCCCTATAGATAATTTGTTTACTAGAGGTACAAAATTAGACATAACACTATATAATTTTGGCCAACTAAGCATGATTTGACCCCATGCATGCTTATCTACCAAAGTATTTAATTAATTTCTAAACCTAAGTCATATGCTAATTGTTGCTACAAATATCTTGATTTAACATTCATCCTAATAGATCAAAAGGTAAATAAAACAAAGATAAATTTAACTTCTTTACAAAATCTAGTAGATACAAAAGAGTGTGTAGTCCTGGTCAAACAATGCATTCAAAGGATGATTTTTGGAGGAAGCATGTATATTTAATCATGTCAGGAGAACGAGTTGCTTCTTCTCCATTAAGAGTAAATACTCTTCCTTTAGTTGTTTAGTCCTGGTGAAGGATTGTTTAATGGTTTCCTATTGGTGAAAGTCCTTAACATAATGTCCTGGCTTCCCCCACCAATAACAAACATTTTATCCAAAAAGCCAAGGCTTGGAGCCATAAGATTTCCCATGCTTATTGCATGTGGGTAAAGGTTCCTTAGTTGAACAGTTTCCCCATTCTAAGTTCACTTCACTCTTAAATTTTTTTCTTTGGATCTCCATCACCCTCTTTCTTTTGAAAAAAATTATTTTTGTTTTCTAATTTGATATCTCGATAGCTCTTTTCATTATCCTATACTTATTGACTAGAGTGGCATAATCTTTAATCTCTAGGCTAGACACCTTGTCTCTAATCTAAAGCCTTAGACCTAGTTCAAATTTTTTGCCTTCCAACAGCTATCTAGGTCACTTTTTAGAAAAGAAGAAAATTTGAAAAGTTCATTGAACTTAGCCATATCCTGGCCTATGGTCATACTCCTCGCTTCAGGCTCTATAAACTCATCTTCTTTCTAATCCCTAACAGTCTAGGAAATACTTATCAAAGAAAGTGATCAAGAATACCTCATAGGTAATTTTAGTTCTACTAAACTCTAACAAACTTTTAACACCCCTCTACTATTGTTCTACTCCCTTCTAATATATAGGTGGCAAAGACTACCTTTTCTATATTTGTATACCCTAAAACGCTAAAAATCTTTTTTAGTTGCATGACCCACTTTTCAATAAGAATTGGGCTATAGTTCCCATGGAATGAAGGTGGTGAAGCTTTGCTTAACTCTTGATAGTCCTTGGTAATTGTGATTAGTCACAAGTGCTCCCCAAGCAAGGTTTCCACTACTTTCACCGTTATGGTTGTTATTCCAATGTTGAGTCCCTTGCATTTTTTGAAAAATCATTCTATTTGATTTTGTTTGAGCCTGACAACTTCAACTAAACTTATCAAGGCCCCTATTATCCCTGAAGAGTGGCATTTAGTGCACTCTTCTTTGGGATTCCTTGATCTCCTCATGTCATATAGTTCTACAATTGCATATATAAACAACTCAATATTGAGTTGATCAGCTCAATATTGTATTTTTAAGCCATATTAACCAAGACAGGTAGTATAAAAAGATCTTATACCTATCCCCCCCTTTCTGGTTAGTAGAAAATTTTGAACATCTTCCTTTTAAAGTAATTAATTCTCATTATGCATAAATTCACAATAAGAGATGTATAAACTTAATCCATAAATAAAGCTTAAATAAGAACTCATAAAACAATCAATAATAATAACAAATTAAATAGTAAAACATAAAATTAAACAATAACTGAAATAAGTGCACATAAAAAATAGATCAGTGCATAAATTTAAGATAAAGAAAGTGCATAATAACTGAAATAATATAAGCTTTATACAATAAGCTAATATCCCAATAAAATTTCTTAAATCATAGGTTTGTCAATCTAAATATGAATTTCTAAAGGAACCAAAAATAAGATAATATTTATTAAATTTTATACTTTGTAGCATGGTCTATGAGTTGGTCATAATTTATTTTAATAGTCCAAACCCATGAAAGATAACCTTTATTTATTTTACTCTTAATATAGGTCCCTTATAGAAGTTACTATAATTATTGATAACTCAAAATAATAAAATATTATATACTCTATACAAGAAATTCTAAAATAGAAGAATGATAAATTAATTTGCAATAGATAACAACATAGAAAGGAATATTAAATTAACTTGAATTAAATAATATACAATATAAATATAAAGAAAATGTAAAATAAAAAGAAGCGGAGCGATGTAGTTTGTATCTGGACCCTGAGAGAGAAGAGAATATTTATAATTAAGTGATAAAATAATAAAAAAAAAAAAAATGGGGGTAGTTTGCACTCATTGGTAAAGGCGTAGGAAAAAAAAAATCTTATAATTAAGTTATAAAATAAAAAGAAGAAACTAGAGTGGGGTAGTTTGCATTGACCGGTAAGGATGGAGAGAAAACTTTTAATTAAGTTATTAGTATTATTTTAGTCAATATTTAGGTTCATAATCATCTATAAATATAAAGAGATGACAAAATAAAATGACAATAGTAGATAATGGTGAGAAACTTTAATATAAAATGACGTGTAATGTAGCAATGGTTTTATTTTGAATAAAGATAAAGACAACTACCAAATTATTCGTCCTTCTAAAATTTCATGTTGACTAAATTAGTCCCTATAAAAAAAAACTCCCAAATTGGTCCTTACAAAATTGCATAGTTGAACAAATTATTCTCTTGAAAAATAAATCTCTAAACTGGTCCTTATAAAAACTTCAACTCAAATAAATTGGTTCCTACAAAATTAAATAATTGGTCAAATTAGTACCTTTAATAAGTTGGCAGGGACTAATTGAGAGATTTTTTGTAGAAACCAATTTATCCGACTATTCAATTTTGCATGGACCAATTTGAGAGTTTTTTTATGGACCAATTTGGTCGACACATTTAAGGACAAATTTGGTAGTTTTATAAAAAATAAATTCATTTTCTACCTCTAAATTTCATAGATAGATGAAAATTTGATAGTTTTTTTTTGCCTTTCTTATCTTTTTTTTGTGACACACACTCACTTTTTCCTATCTCTTTCTCTCTTTCTCAGTTCTTCTCAGCTCACAAATGTACTCACCCACTCCACTCAAATCACCTTTTACTTTGTTTTTCTTTTGCTTTTCATTGTTCAGTAAGCCTTCCCCTTTTTATAGATGGCTTAGGTTGTTGTGGGTTGGCGGTACTTAGTGCATTTAAGAACCACCTGGGTAGTTATAGGCATTTTTTTTATTTGTTACCTTTTTTTATCTTTTAGTATAAAATTGTACATCTAATTGTTAATACTCAACTTAATATTACTTATTATTCTTAATAAATTTTATTTTTAACTTAGTATAATGTATTTTGATTCAATTCATGACCTTATTTTAAAAATAAATATCTGTTTTTAATTATTTTTATCTAATCTTTAAAATAGATATTGATGCAAAATTATCAAGTCAAATAAAATATTTATGTTAGATACATGAATTAAAATTGGTTTGACACAAATTATTATTATTATTATTTATCAAAAAAGGGATGTTATAGTTATGACCTGGAGAATTAGGTGAGGCCTAAGCAACAGTAACCTATTATGAGGTCCATATCAAAGGCTACGGGCATTAGCCCATGTGATCCAAACCTACCCTAGGGGAAGAACCCTTGCAAGTTCAGCAACCCAGGGAGGGATACAACCCATGTAAACCTATGACTCTTAACCCACTATGCCCACGTGCATGGAGAGAGGCATCTACATTGCCCTATACCACCTACTTTTGAATTCTTAAGAGACTTGGCAATGGGTAAAAACTCCAATATAAAAGGATGCTTTCACTCATAATGAAGTTATACCATCTTTCACTTTGAATTCTCAGGAGATTGGCAATGAGTAGAAATCTCCAATATAAAAGGATGCTTTAAATCATAATGAAGGTATGCCATCTTTCACATAGGGAAATTGTTAGAAAGACCCATTTGACTTAAGCATCGGAGTGTTTCTAAGTACACTACCCCGATTGTGATCAAGTCACAGTACGATGAAAAGCTTAGCATGTTCCAATTACCCTAGCTAACTCCCTCCATACTCCTTCATTGCGTAAGTGCATAATGCAATAAATCTTGTCTTAATATGCTTATCCTTTTGAGATATATGTTGCATGAGATGATATATAATGATGTGAATGAATGTTTACGAGTTTATGAAATGGTGAGGATGAATGATATACTATGCCATGATTTATTTATGATGAATACATCCATGTATGCATGCATTCATAGTTCAAATGAAAGAGGAAATTAAATGATGTATGCTAATGAAAAATGACTAAGCTTACTGTTTATCCCATAAACCCATTAGATTAGAAACCTAATAGAAGAAGGATTAAGACATTGGTGTTGTTGTACTCAATTCAGAATGAAATGATAAATGACTAAGCTCACTACTTAAACCCTTCACCCATTGGGTTTTAAGCTTAGGGGAAATCAAAAGGTTGTGGCGATAACCATTGTATGAGCTCATTACCTCTTAGAGGGTGATGGTCTAAGACATTGAAGTTGTGCACTCGTGAGAATGTGAAAGCAAATGGTACAAGTCATGCATGAATGAAACCTATACATGAAGTTATATGTTACATATTTTTCATTGATTTGTTTATGTGATATGATTGAAAATGAGAACAACTAATGAACGTGTGCATGATGGCTAAGTTATTGTTAAAAGAATGTTTAAGAGTATCTCCACTTCGGCTAATCACAATCTCAAAAGTTTAGTAAATGAACTGATATTTGCTTACACTTTTTAAATAAATCTAAAGTGGTTGAGACGACAACTATGTCACTTAGGTGTGACATTAGAGTCTCTATTGAGACACATCTATTTTTCCATTTTCATGTCGTCACCAAAGCCAAATGGGTCTACTTGACCCACAAGGGATTATAGCTATTGTAGGAGGCCCCATTCAAATCAAGACTCTTTAGTGTCAAGATGCTTTATGTTTTGTTACGTATTAGTGATGATGTATAATTTGGAATGTAATGTTGTTTATTATTAAATCTATTACTATGGTACATGCCATGACATGGATCATATATCTTAAGTATTTATCATCCTCAATTTGTGATTTAGTTACATAATTTGGTCATTTATTCTGCTAAGTAAGTAATTGCATATAAATATTTTGATTATCATCTATGCAAGTGTTACATATCAAATTATCACTATAGGCTTAACTTTTTTAGAAATTAAATTGTACAAGAAAAATACCCACTATTTTATTTAGAATAATTTCATAAAAGGGTTAAAGTTTCCAAGCATAAGTAATAAGTAGTAAATCACCATAAATACAATTTAATCATGATATGAGATTATTAGGGTGTTACAAAAAGGCAAAGCCCTGGTTCTAACATGATTTTGATGTGATGTGTGGTAACATGGTAAGAGAAATATATGCTTAATCAAACCACGTGTTCCAATAATATTTGATAGTTTTGGTGAAGGTCATGGTATAATGATGTTTTTTAGTTAGGGTTTTGTGATATTGTTTTACATACTCATTAAAAGAGATAGTGAAACTATTGTTAAGAAAAGTTATCGTAACAAAGCACATCTATGTTAAAATTGATTGATTGTTTTGACCAGCTAATTGAGTGGTTAATGATCATAATAGAAGTTTGGGATCAAATCAATTGTCAAATGAAAACTTGGTGCATGGAAGAGTGGTTCCAAAACTTGGTTATGGCTATGTTTGTCCAAATGATTGTTCAATGTGCTTCTAATATGATCGTCGAATTGAAAGCTTGTGGACTTAGAATGTTTAGAAAGATGGAAGTTAGTCATCTCAACGAAATCATAAAGACAATGTGAAGTGTCGAAGAAATGCATGGTAACAAGCTCTAACCCACAATGCATGTCTCAAGAAAAGTAGGAGTGGTTATCATGCACGTCCATGAAAGTGACAATGAGGGTATGTGAAAAGTAAGGAATGAGAATAAGCATATGCCCACATCAAACCAATAACATAGTGACAACTGACACATAGCGATTCCTGAAGACTCTTGGGATTTGTCTATAAATAAGAGTCTTGGCTCAATAGTTTAGTGTATAATGCTTCTTACTTTGATTGATTCATTTACATTCTTGTATGCACATTACTTTAATACAATTTTCTATTTATAACTACTCCTTTGTCTTCTGATTTGTGGTACAATTCATTGATAACCCTACTTCCTTTGTTTAAAGAAGTGATTATTTTCCCAAACTTGAGATATGGAATCAAAATTGCATGCTATCAATCAAGATGTAATTGTTGAATTGCGTAATCAAAATAGCATTCAAACAAGCTCCAAATGCAAAAATACACATAGAACTCATCAATAAAATTGTTAACCAATATTACTCTAAAAATACACCATAAATTGTACTTTTATAATAAGATTTTTTTTTTGCAACTACTAGCGTGTCACTAAGCTACATGAGGTCCCTAAGCACCTATTAGCAAAGCATAAAATCCCAAAATTGTTTAAGTAATTTGTAGTATTTACTGATCATATTAAATAAAAAAAAAGAGAAATTGCGGATCACAATGTGGAGATATTCTTAGGTATTTCAAGAATAAGAAAAAAAATATTTCTTTGGTCTCATTTGTTAATTAACATATCAACTATGGTATAGGGTAATCTATTTGGATTACTAACAATGTGACTTAAAATCACCTGGGTCCATAATATTGCATTGGTTTATTAGACCATAGTATTGGCAATTTAGACCACCAAGGTAATGTGGATTACCTTCATGGGCATGTTTATGTGGATTGCCACCTTGGTGGTAATTCTCCTAGGGTTATTATTATTATTATTAGTCATAATATTAATTTTTAAAGATGTAATAATAATTTATAATTATTAATTAATCTATAACAATAGATAAAGGGGATTGCCAAATATAACTATTTTTCGTAGCAGCTTTCTATTTTCAAGAATATCTTTTGTTTATAAAATGTTGGGGAAGTTACAAACAAAAAATGAAAGAAGTTACAAAAATCTTAATAGAAAAAATTAAATTTGAGGAAATATTAAAAATGAAAAATTGTGGATAGAGAAGTACACAAGTGCCTATCAATCCACTAATAATTAATCATTGATCATTAATAATTAATAATAATTTATCATTAATTATTAGTAATTAACTTGTAATTATTAGTTTAAATTGTTATTACAATATACTATAATTAGTGATAATAAATTATAATATTAATAAGTATTATAACTATTATTATTAATCTATTAGTTTATTACCCATCCGATGAAACAGAGTGAGAAATTAATTAAATAAAAATATATTAAAATTGAATTGAATCAGAATTTATTATTTTTATATAATTTTATTGTTCAAATAATTTATTAAAACAAATAGTGTAGTTACTTGTGTAATATATGTGAGGTATCATAATATTTATTAAAAATATATTAAATGACTGGAAAAAATTATGATATCATGGAGCAATCCATTATATATTCTATTGCTTGATATGTTTAAAAAAATTATAATATGATTATGTAGCATAAGTCATAAAAATTCTATTCCCTTATCTTGTCGAGCCACTAATTTATAGTAACTTTATTAATTAAAAGATAAATAATATTCCTATTAAAACTTAAAATAGCTAATCTAATAAAGTCAATTTTGAGCTATAAACATATAATTAGGTATTATATATATTATGATTAAAATACTTATAAATATAAATTATTATTTAAATTTGTTAACTGAGGTAGATAAATCAGCACCTTCTAATGTATAACTATTCATTGTTTATGTTTAGTATACCCATTTGAGATATAAATATTAATAAGAAAATTGCTCTAACACTAATTTTATTTGTCATGTAAACATCGTTGTGTTAAATAGGTATTTAATATGAACTCATAGCATAAGTTAAAAGACCTTATAAAATTTGACATCCCAAAATTCTTCTAGCTATTGAAGCCATAGTATGTTATTATTTATTAAAAATAAATAATATTTCCTACTATACAATAGGAATATTGCTAAGATTCATGAAACAATTTATAGAAATATAAAATATTAATAAGTAATCCAAATCAAAGTTAAAAAATTACTTTTGATCATGATATATTTATACTTTTTATGAATTTCAATTTGATATAAATTAATAGTAATTATGTGGTAGATAAATTATTACCCATGTAACATAATGTACATATCAGTTATCACTCAACAGGTGATTTGGTTATCACTTAATTGAATTACTAATATTTATAAGAAAATCATTCAAATCTAACACTTAGGGTTATGTAAATATTCAACGTTAAAGAGCATATATTTGATATATAAGGAACTAATGAATTTATGAAACAAAATCTTATTTAAGTTGAATTTAATTTGAAAAATTATAGAATGATTAATGTATAAAAGGTGATTTTCTAATTTAAAGGATTTTATTAATCAAAGGTAAGGAACCCATCAATAACAATGAGACCTAACTTTCATAAATCAGATTCCTATTAAATTAAATATTTAGTATATGATTTTTTTATTAAAAAAAATTGAATGGTATAGCTATAAAACTATCACAATTAATGTCTTTTCATAAAATAATATTTGAATCTTATTCTTATAAAATATTAATTTATTTGAAAATGAGATTCCTATTATATTAAATATTTAATATGTGATTTTTATTAAAAAATTTGAATCATATTCCTATAAAAACTAACGCAATTAATGTCATTTGATGAGTGGGAAACCAAATGGTCTGATTGAATGACACGTTAAATCATTTATTTGTTTATTTATTTTTACAAAAACCAATTTTAAAATTTTATATATATATGATAATACATGATTAGTAAAAATATATATTGTCTAATAATATTTATGATATATCAAACAAGTTAATATGAATTGCTAATTAAATTATCTATATATTATCAAACGATGCATACTAATTTAAAAGATGACAGTTTTTCAATAATTTAGATTGTCAATAATCTTATAGACAATCCTCCAAATACCACGTGAAAAAATACAACAAAAGTGAGAAACAACAATAATAATACTATATGTCGATTTATAAATATAACAGAACAAATATTTTTTTATACACCGAATACTCCCACCCACTTAAATTATTTATCTGACAATGTGCACTACACGGCGGCACAAATCAAGGAGAAACAATTACCACCGCCAGCTCATCCAATTCACCCCACAGTAGCCTCACCGCACTCCAGTTTTGTCGCTCTCTAGCGCTCCTATATCAATCATCCTTAGTGCTCGCACAACGTTAGGATCCCCCCTTGAACAAACACATAGCTGACACACACACACAACACAAAAAGGATAACAATTCACAACAACCTGAATGATCAC